>JAVJIF010011366.1:0-137384 GCA_038442645.1 Agave tequilana
ATAGTTTCACCACCTTATTGTTAAGAGAGTGTCTATTGTGGTAAATTGGTATTTACACTAAACATGGGTAGTCTTGGGAGTATTAGACATTGAACCAATATTGAATTCATATTCACCATGAAACGTACAGTAAGGCAGGCTTAGAATTGAACACATCTTTTGTAATAAGTATTGCATTTAATATGATCTATTCTGAATCTTTTAACCATTCTCTCTCTTTTGAACTCCAACTTAGAGAGTGATTTCTGATAAATTGACTAAAATACATAAGTTTTCAAATTGATTTTACAACGAATTTTAAAGATATATGTTGGGAACCAAATTGATAATTTGAGAGAACAAAAAATCATGAAAAGTTGCTTCCCTTTGGCATAACGAGTGATATATATAAAATAGTGTTACATATATATGAATGTCAATACATGTTTGGTATGATAGTCCATGTGACTTTACAGAGTGGTAAGCATTCCCTTAAGAATTGCCTTAGTAACATATGAATTTAAATGATTAATAAATTGTTACTATTAGTGATTGTATAATTGTGATGTATGATTGCATATAGTATGTTGCATAATTAGAGAAAGTTGATAATTGATTATATGTGTATTGCCTGTGTGTATGATCTAGCATGAACATCTTGGGTATGTTTGCTAATTGTGTCATTGATCATGTTCCAGGTAAAATTAATGGTATGTGTGTGGTACATATTTGAGAATGGAGTGAAAGATCGGATAAGCTGAACTTATTATAAATAAACTCAAATATATATATATATATATATAAACCCCACATGCATGTATATGAACAGGTTGGTGGGTAACATTTTGGCTTGTATATAGTATTGCACATGCATGTGGGGTTTATATATATATATATATATATATATATATATTATATATATATATACGGGAGCCGGTGGAAGGGGAAAGACGGTGTTGTTGTCATAAAAATATATACATATATTTCGAAGGAAGGGGCCAGCGGGAGCTGGTAGGTGTGAAGACGGGGAAAGTCATTGTGTTTTCTTATTTGAAGGAAGGGGCCAGCGGAACAGTTGGGTGCGAAGACGGGGAATGAGATGGGTCGTGTTTCATAAAGTAAAAAAAATGTGCTTATTCATAATGAATGGTATTGTATGCTTATCCTTGATGTAAGATTGTGGAACTTTGCCTTATTATAAGAGATAATGAAATATTGTATGATGTGTGAAAGTGTACAGGTTAATCCATGCATTACTTGAAGTGTGACGTGATATTGTAATATGAGAAGTATGATATGATTATACGTTATACAAGTATGGCTTGTGATGCATGTGTTATCTGAATGCATAAACTATGTTTATGACATAACTATAGTGGTTGGTGTATTATAGCATTGAATACAAGACACGTGAGTAACACACTATGTACACATAAGACGAGTTTAAATAACTAAACAAAAATTTATTTTATGTAACTCAAAATCTTATCACACGGAAAGAAGAAAAATCCAATAAAGGAATTGGAAACTACGATCATAAGAGTCTGATCGTCCCCAGAGATTTTAGAGACCGGGTCTTGATTATTAAACCATGGGATGTCTCAGATTCTTTGTCTTCTTAATGTTTCAGATTTCCCTTATTACTTGAATATTCATACTTCTCATTGATATATATCATTTCATTATTTATTCCTACTCTACTCACTGAGCTGTCGAGCTCACTCCCCCACAGACTAGTATATTGCAGGTTGCTTTGAGGCAGGGGTCGGGTTTATACTGCGCGGGTTCATTCTGAATCAATCCAATCTTTGTACTTCTGGAACAATTGTGCTCGTAGATGATACATGTTGGTTAAGGGATGATGGTTAATCTTGTATGTATGTATGTATGTATGTGTGTGTGTGTGTGTGTATATATATATATATAGAGAGAGAGAAAGAACTGTTGTAGTAGCTTCATTTCAAGTTGGCATTTGAGATATCTTTTATTGGGTTGTGATATCAAGAAGTGTATTATCAATGTGATGATCATGACAAGTTGGAATTTATTATTTCTGAATTTCTATGGATGCCGAGAGGGGTACTCTAGAGCTTATGTTAATATGTTTCTCCATAAGTAGGCGATGTCAAGCCGAAACATCTTCATGATTGCCTGGATGATTTTTGTTCAATTATATGATTAGATTGAGAATAAGTAGGCTGATGTTAGCCGAAATTATCATAATTGTATTGGATATCATATCCGATTAGTAATTACAAAGGAGGTGCTGCTGAAATTTTTAAGAAATTGAAATGATTATTATAATCGGTCGGTTTAAATGAATGTTATGTAAATTGAGGATTTTAGAATACTAGGACCGTTACAAATGAGCTATATATACCCATCACTTTGGGCTATTTTGATCAAGAATTTAAAGAGCAAAAATTCCCATCTTCTTAAGTGTTTTAGTAACAAGTTTTAAAAAGTTTTTGGGTTAAAAGGATTTATCTTTATTTGTTTTCAAGGGTTGGAAAATCAAAGAAAAATAGAGTATTTGGGATATTGGTTTTGATCTTCATTTCTATCTTATTCTAGTTATTTTCTCAAGTATTTTTCTTTATGATTTGATTTCAAACACCTTGTTTTTCTCACACTTGAGCTATCTATCTATCCTATCTATTAGGATCTTGTTTTGGTGAGAAAATTAGTTTATGGTTTGTTGAGACCACCAAGTGTTGTAATCCTCTTTACTTTGTGTTTGTGAAATCCCTCTTGTGTAGAGGTGATTATGGAGGAGTGTTTGAGTTTGTTGGTATCCCTCTAAGTGTAAAGGGTATTAAGATTGGAGTTTTGGCTTTGTGCCTATCCCTCTAGTGAGAGGTGATTATGTTGGCTTTGTGCCTATCCCTCTAGTGAGAGGTGATTGTTGTTTGGCTTAGTGCCCTATCCCTCTATTGAGAAGTTAATCTTGTGTGGCTTAGTGCCTTGCCTCTTGTGTAGAGGTTGTTGTTGTTTATGAGAGGAGTTGTGTACTCTAAAATTGTATTACCCAAATCCTCAGTGGAGGTTCCCTGTATGGGTAGTCCTGTGTGGACGTTATAGTGAAAATCCTTCTGTGTGAAGGCGGGGACGTAGAGCAGTGGCTCGAACCTCAAAACATATCTTGTTGTTTGCGATTGATTCACTATCTCTAAACTCTCTCTCTCTCTCTTATATCTTGCATTGCATCATATTATTCATATCTTATATATGCTTGGTATTGTTTGTGCGCTTCACTTGTGTTGAACCAAGAGAGCTTCATATAGCACCTCAACTCTTATTTAGAGAAATTTAGAGGAGATAGTCCAGAGCCCGTCACCGAAAATTCGGCTACACTCTTTGGTTATAGTGTGTTACAATTAGTTTTTAATTCTGCATCATTTGTCATTAGATTAGCCATACACCTATTCACCCCCTCTAGGTGTATGTTCAATTGGTATCAGAGCTTACGCTCCTGATATTAGGTTTAACGACCTAGGAGTGAGATCTTGGCTAGCTAATCTATATCTGCATTTGCACACATATAGTATATACACTCATGGACTTCATGACCCCTCCTATGTTTGATCTTACTAACATCGATGTATGGAAGCTTAAGATGAGTATTACCTCAAGACCTTAGGAATGCATGTCTACCTTGCCGCTACCAAGAAATCTTATCTTGGTAATAGCAAGCATATAGAGGCCAACGCACAAGCCCTAGAGGCACTTAGATGCACTCTAAGCAAAGAATATTTGTATATGATTTCTCATTATGATTCTGCTTTTGCAGTGTGGAACACTTTGACCTCTCCCAAACTTCAAACGCCAAAACATGTGGAGAAGGAATCTAGTGAGGATGAATCCGAACAAGCCTGTTACATGGTCTAAGGGAATGACTCCTTTGAGGTAAACTCGGATACTCAACTAGATGATAGTGCTAGTTCTTCAGATGATGATTATGTTGATACTGATGCATTAAATGAAGAACTATCCATTGTTTGTGAAAACTTGCTAGAAAAATACCAAGTTTTGAAAAGAAAAGCTTTAATTAAAGAAGAAAATAAAAATTTGTCTTCTAAACTTGACTTGGTTTTGCAAGAGAGGGATGATATTTCAAATGAAAGGGACACATTGAAATCCCAACTTGACCTTACCTTAAAGGAAAATGAATTTGTAAAGAATAAAAATGATTGTGATGATATTGTGAAGAAAAATAAAATTTAGTCTTCAAAACTTGATTTTGCTTTAAAAGAGAATGAAACCTTGAAAAATAAAATTGCTTTAATTTCAAAAGAACTAGATTTGGTTTCTAAGAAAAATATTTCTTTGAAAAATTATATTGATCACATGTTTGCCATGCTTCTCCATCTAGTATACCTATTGCATGCTCTACTTCTTCTTCTAAATTGAAAATGATATAAATATGTTAAAGAAGAATGTTGATTGTTTGGGCTCCACTTTGAGCCAATGTGCCATGAATCACACACGGTTGGAATCCATGTTTCACAAGAAACATGCTCCTCCTATGCATGCACACAAACCACGACATACATATACTTCTCACGTTCATACACATAACACCATGTATGCTCATGTGTACACATGTACACATTGTGGACGTAAGGGCCACCTTGCAAAGTTTTGTTATGATAGACTGAATACTTCAAATTTTATAAATAAGTTTGTTTGGGTTAGAAAAGGTGCTAACCCCCATGGACCCAATAGAGTATGGGTACCAAATCTACTCCTATTTTATTTGATGTAGGTGTGGGCTCTCACTTGATGTGAGAAGTATTGGTGCCTTGATGGTGGATGCTTTTGTGCTTGATGAACACCACTTTGGATGCATCACTTCAAGGAAGTTTGGTGGGAGGACCACCATGGTTTGGAGATCTAGAGATTAGCCCTAATAGTTTGGTAACTATCTCTAACTCCTATTTTATTTACATGCTTTTAGATTATTGATTTTTAGCATGTCATATTTTAATGCTCATTATGTTAAATGCCATGTTATTTAGACTTATGACATACATGTATAGTACTTGAGATACACCCATGTTCATATGGATCCATATTTTGTGTTCTCACTATAGTTTAACTATTGTGTATATCATTACTCTAAGACATGTGCATTTACTTAATGATCATATTGGTTTATGTTTTTCGTTTATGCTTCATGTTTTGATTACAAGTTTAAGATGCAGTTTTCATCAAAACTTATGTAGATACTTATACAACTAATGAGACACATTTGATTTTTGTATGTTTGTACTTAATTGCTCACTTGTACCCATTAGATGTACTAGTATAGCCTAGTTTTGATGATTCGTGCATTTTGACTTGTATTCCCCATTCTGCACATGTTTTTCATGAAAATGTATTTAGCTTCATGTATATGTCAATTTTGCCAAAACTTTAAGATATACATGTATACCCTTGAGTCACTTGCTTTTTATGCAAAATTCTATTTTGGACTCATTTGTGTTTGGGATATGTATGTATACTTCTACTTTAAACAAAACATACATATACCTTGAAACCTATTTAGTTTTGATGATTTTCATGTTTTTGAGAAGGAATTTCATAATTGAGCTTAAATGCCTTATTCCATGACTTTGTTGATTACATGACTTTGTACACTCACATTACTTGATATTTTCTCATGACTTTGTTTACATGAGTCTTATATGTGCTTTATAGACTTTGAGTGTCAATTGTTGAGATGATTTTTATGTTTTCATGGATATATTCTTGGTTTATTCCTTACTTGAAGGACTTTTTTCAAGATTATCATAAAACTAGTTGCGTATTTCTTCATTTTGGAAGAGTTTTCAAATTTGTTAAAATTATTTTCAAATCCTATTTTTGAAAACCCCTTCCTTCCAAGGGTGGCTGGATGGGCGACCATGCCTTGTATGCTCAAATTGAAATTTTTTTAACATGTGCATGAATAGGAGGTAGTATGAGTTATACACTTGATCCTCATTGTATTTTCAATTGGTATCACAATTGATATTTTTATGTTGTATACTCATATGTGTTTCTTATATATGTATGTTTCAAACTTCAAATAGTATCAATTTCGATTGGTATTTATATTTTCTTACATATATATATGATTTGATTGTGCTTACAATATCTTTACATCTTAAAACACAAATTATATTTATGCTAAGCTTGATTTACTCCTTAATGATAATTATTTTTCAATTGGTATCTAATACAAGCTTATGCATCGTTTTCAATTAGTATTTCATAAAGGGGGAGAAATATTCGTGTTTTATCTTTCAATCAGTTTTATTTCAATTGGTATCTTACTCCTATTATTTATGATGAAAAATACTTTGATTTGGTATATGCTAATATTTTAATATTGGTATTAATAATCTTAATTGGTATTATTCTCAATTTGGTATCTTTATTGCAAAATGATTTGTATTCCAAAAAAAAAAAATTTTGGTTTGTATTTTCAATTGGTTTTTACTTCCAATTGGTATCAAAATTTACAATATATATATTTCAATTGGTATCAAAAACATACAATGTTTCATTTTCTATTGGTATCAAAAATTTACAAGATATTTTCAATTGGTATCATTTGGTATCTTAAAAATTTTATTTATTTTCAATTGGTATCATAAATTGGTATCATAATGTTTTGATATATACCTTTATCTTATATTGGTATATTTTTCAATTGGTATCATATTATTTGATATGTATTTCTTATATGCAAGGGAAGCTTAACATCTTCTCTATATATAGATTCATGTTGAGTGTATCTCATATTGAGGAGCTTGACCTCTCCTCTCTATGTCTTACACGTGTGTAGAGGGAGCTTCATATCTCCTTTTATACATGGTATATTATGTGTTATGTGATTAGGATTTAATCATCTCTATTTCATGTAATGCATGTATACAGGGGGAGTTAACTTTACGTCTCTCCCCTTCATGAATATATATCGCATATATATCTTTATTGTTTGATTTATTTTCGCCCCTTTGTTGATGATTTGACAAAAGAGGCAGAGGATTTTGGAGTTTTATATATGCATGTTTATGCATGTTTATTTCATTCCTTGTCAGTGTTCTAAAAAAAGGTTTAAGCGGCTGATTAATCGTCCGCTTAAATATTTTCGTCCTGAAATCGAGCAGAACTTTAAGAAAGTGGTCAGATTACTCGGCCAGGCGATTAATTTGCTTAAGCGGTGATTAAGCGTCTAATCGATAATTAA
Organism: Agave tequilana; assembly: GCA_038442645.1. Classification (NCBI taxonomy): domain Eukaryota; kingdom Viridiplantae; phylum Streptophyta; class Magnoliopsida; order Asparagales; family Asparagaceae; genus Agave; species Agave tequilana. Next base: position 7,217 of record JAVJIF010011366.1, read on the forward strand.
TTAGCAACCATTTAAACGTTACTTTTCTAAATGGATTCGAATTTCGAACCCATAAAGCTAATTGAACTCAAACCCGATCTAATAATTGAGGATATAAATTATCGCGTGTTGGAGAATTAGGGCTCGCGAGCCCTAAATTTATCCGCAACCTCGCTCCTCCTGCGGCGACGACAAAGCTCCCGAATCTCGTGAAGAAGCTCACGAAGAAGCTATCGATGTTCAAAGCGATGAGACGATGAATCTTCCGAAGTCCTAATTTTATCTAAAGCTCTCGAAGCTCACGACAGTAACGATCCTCCTGGAGAACTAGGGCTCCCGATGCTCGACGACGAAGAAGTTCACAAAGTGTTGATCCTCCTGTGGCGAACTCCCCCTTCGACGGCGACCGCCCTTTGCAGTTGATCCTCCCACCGCGACCCCCTCTTTATCGATAAAGACCTCCCCTTGCGATCACTTTCTAGTCAGCAGTAAAGCGTCGATTGCGACCTCCTGCGTCGACGGCGACCCCCTGGTCAGCTCTCTCCCCCTTCGCGTGCACGTATTTTGTCCAGGTTCTTATAAATGGTCTTTATTTCTTTTAATAGGCTAAGGAGTGCCTCAAGCGTGAGAAGGATAGAGTTGCACATTACTTGTAGTTGCATCTAGCAGTGAACCAAAGTTGTTGGAAGTATGTTATTTTTTGAAAGAAATAGATATATTTGTTCATTTAAAAAGTATTTTTTTTAACTATAGTTGTTGGAGGAGGAGGTAAATTGATGTACTTTGAACTGATTGACATTATTACTTTTAAATTCCTCTTATTACTAGAAATTTAATTTTTCAAGTTATGTTTCCTATATCTTTTATGCTTTTTTTTGGAGTCTATAGAATTCATATTTACATATTTTAAGTATTATAATATTATTATATATTAAAATAATAGTAAAATGTGTTAAACCGTTTAATCACCGTTTAAACCGTTTAAGCATTATGCGCTCTCGAACCGCGCGCGTAGTGGAACCGCTTTGTAGAACATTGTTCCTTATTTTATACAAAAAGGGAGAGAAGAAGAGAGAAGAATTTTGAGAGTTTTATATATGCATATTTATTTTTTATTTAATGCATATATGTGTTGTTTGGTTTATACATTACATTCATTGAATATCTTTATGTTTATTGCTATGCATGAGTTAAGGGGGAGCTTCTATGAAGCTTAACTTTAATCCATGTATATATAACTCCAAGAGTTTTGTTATCATCAAAAAGGGGGAGATTGTTAGCCTAGAGGACCATCACTCTAGTTTTGATGATGATTAACTCATGTAGTTATAATTTACTAATAATCTTGTGTTTAAATAGTTTCAGTGATTGACCAAGATATTAGTAGGTGTTTGACTTCAACAAAGGAGTTTTGAGGCTAACAAGTGTTGATTCAAGAGCTCGCGCGTCAAGATCGCATCTAGCACTCGGTTGGAGTCAAGCTCGTTGGATTGCATTTGGATCGAGTCGACTTGGAGACAAGAAGACTTCGGTTTGTGTTTAGTTTAATATGTTTAGATCTTGTGTAAAAGTTAGATAGTATTGATATGCTCAAGTTCACATAAACACACAAGTTTAAAGTTTATTGGTTTTGGTTTTCGGTTTAACCGGATTTTGAATTTCATGTCAAAAATATAGATATATATCTTATATGTATATTGGATTCTATCCATATACAATATGCTTCAAATTTGTTTCAATATCATGTTTTTGTATTTACATAAGTTTTAGAGAAAAAGTTTTCCATTTCAAAAATCCAAGTTTTGAAAAATACTGATTTTGTTTTAAGCTTATTTTCAATATCACAAAAATGATTCAAATTGTTTATAATATGTGTTGAATTTTGATCACACATATTTGTTATTGAAAGATCTAATAAGAACTTATTTTTGTGAAATTTATGAGATTTTATTGGATTTAAATTGATATTAAAAAGACCAAGTTTTTAATCCCTGAAAATGTTAGATCATGCCTTCTGCCGGTCGACCGGACGGTCGACCGAGACAGAAGTCAGTGGACCGGTCCGCGTCGACCGATGTGCACAAACGTGCACAGGCCATTTAGATGGAGGTCCGATCGACCGCTAGAGAGCTCTGCTCTCTGGATCTGGCCCCGATCGACCGGGAGGTCGACCGGCAGAGAGATCTGCTCTCTGTATCCAGGCCTCGGTCAACCGGGCGGTCGACCGGGCAGTCGACCGACAGCTGAATTTTTTTGCTGATTTGGCCCAACGGCTAGTTTGTAGAATGGGCTATATATATACATCCCTCTGTGCTGTTTTGATCAAGAATTTCAAGAGCAAAAATTTCCATCTTCTTAAGTGTTTTAGCAACAAGTTTCAAAAGAGTTTTTGGTTAAAAAGGATTTATCTTTATTTGTTTTCAAGGGTTGAAAAAATCAAAGAAAAAGAGTATTTAGGATATTGGTTTCGATCTTTATTTCTATCTTATTCTAATTGTTTTCTCAAGTATTTTTCTTTGTGATTTTATTTCCAACACCTTGTTTTTCTCACACTTGAGCTATTTATCTATCCTATCTATTAGGATCTTGTTTTGGTGAGAAAATTAGTTTGTGCCTTATTGAGACCACCAAGTGTTGTAATCCTCTTTACTTTGTGTTTGTGATATCCCTCTTGTGTAGAGGTGATTGTGGAGGAGTGTTTGAGTTTGTTGGTATCCCTCTAAGTTTAGAGGTGATTGAGGTTGGAGTTTTGGCTTTGTGCCTATCCTTCTAGTGAGAGGTGATTGTGTTGGCTTTGTGCCTATCCCTCTAGTGAGAGGTGATTGTTTTTGGCTTAGTGCCCTATCCCTCTAGTGAGAGTTGATTTTGTGTGGCTTAGTGCCCTGCCTTTTTTGTAGAGGTTGTTGTTATTTGAGAGAGGAGTTGTGTACTCCAAAGTTGTATTACCTAAATCCTCAGTGGAGGTTCCCTGTGTGGGATGTCCTGTGTGGACGTTATAGTGGAAATCCTTCTGTGTGAAGGCGGGGACGTAGAGCAGTGGCTTGAATCTCAAAACATATCTTTTTGTTGCGATTGATCCACTATCTCTAAACTCTCTCTCTTATATCTTGCATTGCATCATATTGTTCATATCTTATATATGCTTGGTATTGTTTGTGTGCCTCACTTGTGTTGAACCAAGAGAGCTTCATATAGCACCTCAACTCTTATTTAGAGAAATTTAGAGGAGATAGTTCAGAGCCCGTCACCGGAGTTCGGCTACACTCTTTGGTTACACTAAGTGTGTTGCAATTACTTTTTAATTCCGCATCATTTGTCATTGGATTAGCCATACACCTATTCACCCCCCATCTACGTGTATTTTCAGTATATTTTTCAATCGACTAAGTCTTGATTCTATCATATGGAGTGGATCACTTTGGAATTGAATCATGGATTCCATACTCTTTTCTAAGTCGGTATGTTCTTCTTGAAAAATAAAGTGAGGATCTGTGATTTGAAAATTTTGATGGGATTTTGAGTCTTCTAGAATTTGAATTCGTCGCTCAAGCTCTTCTAAGGCTTCTTTCCTCTTTTCCCAGTTCAATTGATTCTTCTAATGGTTGATCAAGAGAAGGAGTATATGAAACTGGGTGTTGGTAAGGTGGTTGACAATATGACTCGGGAGAGTTGTATCCCCATTGGCTCTGTGAAGAGTAATGATGATTATTCCAGTTTTGTTCATAGTTGATTGCACAAAACAGAGTACAGAGAATATGAAAAGTGTATGTGATTGATTTTAACTCTGAATCTTTTGCAATTAACCGTTGTAGCAAGAGCTAAACGGGTCGAACCTCAGGGAGAGATGCGATGGAAGCTTTTCGGTAATATTGTCTTCTTTTTATCTTCTCTCTTTAAAGAACGTGAAAAAGAGGGGATGGATTGTATGTGGATAAAGAATTAAATTAAAAGAAAGTTTCACAGCTTACTAATAATCAACCACCATACATGCTAATGCTAGATAGATAATTACTTCACTTCAAATCCTAAACATGATATTCTACCACAAAATCAAGCAAGATACATAGGATAGAAACTAGGTTATGATTTGAAATAACACCATCCAAGTTTTAACATTACAATATTAAGGTTGTCAATCAAGTATAAAGTAAGAAAAAATCATTAGAAAGTATTTACCAAATCTTAGCCCTATTTGAAATAATACTAATCAACGTTTAACATTAAAATATCAAGATTTTCATCAAGTATAGATTAAGAAAAATAATTAAGAAGTATTAGCAAAATTTGACCTAGTTGCTTATCCTAATTAGTCTTCAAGAATAAAAATTAGAGTAGGCATATATATGATCTAATCTGGTTATCTACTGACATTAGATGAGATGGTGGTGACGTCTTAGCAAGCCATGAGAAAAATCTAGCTACTCATGATGAACATGACAAGTAAAAGAAAGCAAGAAATAAGTAAAAAAAACAAGAAAAAACAAAAAATAAAGTAAATAACAAAAGAGATTTGAAAAGAAAGAAAGCACCTTGTATTGATCTGTCACCTCGAATTACAATGGCTTCTCCTTCTCACAAACCTTGAATTAGAAGTAGAACTAAAATCTAAAAAATACAAAAGAAATTTGGAGAAGAGACTAAAAGAAAAATCCTAAGGTATGATCTCTAATGTGGAGATGCTTCATAATGAGAGATTTTAGCTCTTTAAATAGGCCTTAAATCTAATCACAATAGGATACAAATTAGAAGGTTTCATAATTCAATAGGGAATTCAATCCTTCAGCAAGTTGGCATGTTGTTTGCTGAATATGGCTCCTCAGACGGCTGAATTTGACAGAGTGATAAACAGAAGAATTGTAGTCCTTCACGTCTTCTTTCTATAGCATCTTGAATCATTGGATTTAAATATCTGTACCAAACGTTATTCTGAATACTAAAAAGTGTATAGTCTGAATCCGAGTCTGAATTGATTTTGAACTCCATTTAATTTGAATTATCCTCCTTATTCCTTGTAGAATTAGCTTTATCCCATTCATCTTCTAGGACTTTATATTCTGAATTTGAACTTTAATAGGAGATAAAGATTAATCCTTTACTCCTTTGGATTCAATTTAATTTAAATCCAACTTTAAATAGGATTAGGAATAAAATGAAGCTTCTTGTATTTTTATCCTCTCATTTAAGTAACTACACACCATATTAAAAAAAAGAGGTTAATAGCATTAATTAATAAAGGAATGATCAAGGATATATGTGTAAAAGTGATGATAAAAATGCAATTTTTGAGTACAATCAATAGTATTGGGACTGGGGCATGTATTGATTCGGATAAGACGAATCCGGTACACTAGGTTGGTTAAAGTTATGATATGCCGGGTTGGTAATATCTAAAAAAGAGGTCGGGGTGTAACATGGATTACCATTAAAATTGGAAAACTTGTTGTTATAAGTCATATCACACAAGAAATGTCAAAAACAAACAAGAAAACAAACAAATAAACAAATAAAAAGAAAAAATCTAATCAAGTTAGGGTAAACCTTAAACCTAGACGACTCCTGACTAGTTAGACTGTCCACGGGGGGTATATTGTCGAATCTGACCACAAGTTAATCGGCCAGGTAGAGGCAAGATTGGTGGGAGGTATTCGTGCTTAAAAGCAACGGGCCTAATTAAGTCAAACCACCAGCCTTCGGGGTTTCGCCCCTCAATCCCCAACCTTTGACACCGATTTGGCAAGAGTCAAATTCTAATTAACTTTCCCCTTAGGTCAGTCTCCTATTGAGTCCGAGATGTCCCTAGGGCAATGTCTACTCAGTTTTAGTTAGGCTTGAGTTAGTGAGTGAGGAGATTGTTTGTGGGTTAAGGGAGGGTAATGACTTCCCCACATTATCTTGTTTATAGGAAAAGCCCTTAATTCAGTTTAGTGCAGTGTACAAGTATATAGAAAAAGTAACACTCAAGCAATATTTCATATAAGAATGAACTTTATACTAAATGTTATGCAACATACCTTGGCTCTAGCGCTCTTCAACAGTAAATAGAAAATGTAACGAAATAGACACGTGCCTAAATGCAAAGTCTAAACCGTTTTTAGCATTTACAATCAATCTTTTACTGTTGAATTAGAAATGTATGTACAGTGAGTCAAATAAGAAAATAAATAGCTACCGATATTTAAACTTTGCAATTCAGCTAACCTGCAAAAAATACTGGCAAAAAATACAGATTAGTAGTTCACTCAGATTGCCACGGGAATGCAGCAAATCTGAGGGCTTATGGGCTCTGCTTTCTTGAGCAGAGTCCAGGGCCACTTATATGTCCATTGCAGCAAAAATTTTCTTGTTGTTAAACCTATACACCAAGAACAGAGAAGAAAGTTAATAATAAAGTAAACAAGAAAGAGTTACTTACCGTCCCTCCCCGGCAACGGCGCCAAAATTTGATTGAGTTGGAACTTGCACACAGAAAATAATAGTTTAGAAATTAAGATTGAAACATGCAAGGTACTCAATACTATCGCGATAGTAAGTGGCTATGCGGGTCATGATCCTCAAGGAGGGACTAGCGATGGAAGCTTTTTGCAAGTTCTTTTTTTAGTTACAAAGAATGGTTAAAGTTCTTCTTTTAATTCTTGAAAAGAAAAGAAAATTAAGTTATGTTAAATTGTGAAAGTGGTAGATAGAAAGAGATGGTGATTTTGTGGTGATTTTGTACAAAGAAAGTGAAAAATAGTAGAGATGTGGTGATGGAGGTGATCTAAACTAAAGATTAAAAGAAAAGAAAGAAAACCTAAAAGAAATACTTACCTTCTTCCAGTTGAGGACTTACCTGGAATCCTTGCATGTTTACCTTGATCTGGAGGCAATCAACGCATAACTCATAAGATTAACTCAGTCCCAATTCACATTATATCATCAAGGCTTCTTTGAGCAAGTATGAAATGATACAAACATAGGGAAGAATCCATCGTCATGAGCTATCGATGGCACTCGCTAAGGCAAGGCAATACCGATGCTATTTGACTCACTTGGACTATCATCAAAACCGAAAGAGGAAGAGTAGAAAGAAGAAGAAGAAAATAAAAATAAAGAAGAACATAAAAAAGTTACCTTTTTATTGCTCGCAGAAACGATGGAAGAAAGGAGAAGGTTACATCAGTGTCACTCTCAACATAAATCTCTCTCTCTCTTTCTCTCTTACTTACAAGAATCTTAGCCTAACTTATGCTTACGAAGAAATAAAAAATTACATAAAATGAAAATAAAAGCATACACTAAAAAGAATAAAAACTGGTCTAAGAATCTATCTCTGCTTGATCGTTCCCTGTACACTGAGAATTTGCAGGTATTTATAGCAAATATGGAACGGGGGAGAGCGTCTGAAGATAGGGAGAGCTAACGCTCCCCCAAATCTTACCAGATGGTCGCGGATCCGCGATATCCTGACTTCCATCTATCTTGCATTATCCCCTTGGATTTTATGTTAGGTTTCTGTATTTGACGTTATCCTCGGTTGATCTTTAGCTAACCAAAATGGATTTATAGAAATCTGAATTTTAGTAGTTTCTATTTGGTGTTATCTTTCTGATTTACTCTGATCTTCAATTGAACATTTGCCCCAATCTTTGATTTGTTCTGGATGTGGTGATATCCTAATAGATATTTAAGTCAACCGAATTGATTCACCAAAATCCTATTTTAACTGACTGGATCTGGGATCATTCTTAGTTAACCAAATAGATCTAGTTAAATCTGATTTTAACTGGTATTTATTTGGTTTAATCTTGTTTCTCTTCATCATTATCTTCTACAAAATAGACATTTAAGATAAGAAAATTAGCAGATTTATTACATGATAAATATAGGAGTGTAATGAAAAGAATGCAAAATATGTCTACGATCACAAGCATCGTTCCAGATAAATGAGACATCCTTCTTCATCAATTTGGTGAAGTGTTGGCATCGTCCTGAGAGATTTGAAATAAACTTCCGGATGTAGGCTAGTCGCCTTTGCAAGCCTCTAAGTTCTCTAAAGTTTCTTGGAGGTTGCATCTTGATTGTGCATAAAAGTGCATATTTTTAGTCACATTTTCTTGTTTATTTTTTATTAAGCACTGCTATTTAATTCATTTATTATTTAGTAATGCGCAGGCTCCACAATCCAAAAGAAAGCCCACAAGAAGCCCAAAATCCCAGAATTATCATGAAAATAAAAATTAATTGAGGAGATAAAGGAAACTTCTAGTCTATCCTATTTAAATTTGGGTTTTAAATTAATTTAATTTAAACCTAGAGGAAAAAAAGGATAGAACAAGATAAATCCTCATCCCAATTGAAAATAAAAATGAACTTCTATTCAAATTCCAGTTGCTTGCACCACAAGTTGAAAATAAGGGAAGAAAATTTGAATTTAACCCGGAGTTAATGATAACTTGATCTCTAAAATTGAAATATTTCAAAATTCGGGGATCAAATAAAGATTTTGAAGATAGATCTCTACATAAACGGACATGATAAAGCTACGCGCCAAAGTGCATGACCAAACTCCCCAAAGTTACCGCGGCCCCTCCTTTTTTGCCGTGGAAACGCGGCAATTCTGGGGTCGCGTGCGTCAAATTTTGGTAGAGGTGCTTGTATGGTACTTTACTTCTCAAATCTCCTATAAATACCCCTGAAAAGCAACAAAGTAGAGGCATCGCAGAGATTGGGTATAGGATTTTTATTAGCCATTTTATTTTCCTAATTTCTCTGTATTATTTTGCTTTCTATTTGGAGAAGAAGATTTTTGAAGAAGAAAACTTGTAATTGGCCGGTGTCACCCATTAATAAAGGTTCATTACTCTTTTCATCTCTCTTATTTTTCAATTTAATTGCTTTATTGCTTTAGTTTCTTTTATTTGCTTTCGTTCTTTTCTTTTTTATGCAACTTTCTTTCTTCATAATAAATTCTGAAAATAATAAAAATATGAATAACTAAATTTACTTGTAGTTTGCTAATCTCTTGATTAACTAAGATTAGTCTAAAAGATGAACTGATTGAAATCCAAGCTTATTAGAAACCCTAGGATTAAATTGATAATTCTTGAAGATGAATAATTAATTAAGTTGAATTAATTTGGGTTGCACTTTTTCATGATTATTCTTAGTTCATATTTAGAAACTTTGATAGCACCTTGTTAGGTTTAAAAGACTTTTCTTATGCTATGCTAAATTAGGATGAACTAAAGTTTAATTTTAATTAGTATACTCTACTTAGGGTTTATAATATTTCTACTCATCTTTTGTTTCTCAATCAAAATCCTAGGAAAGATTTTATAGATTCAATATGATGTTCTCCCTTCTTAGACTAATATTTAGTTGTGGTAGATGATTAGTAGACTATAATCTCTTTTGCTTAATTAAAATTTTCTTACAATTAATATTCTTTTTCCAAGCTATTTGTGTAGAAAATTCGTTCCGAAAAGCTTCCATCACATCCTTCCCTGTGGATCAACACGTCTAGCCCTTGCTACACAGTTAAATTGAGAAGAGACTAAGAACTTTCTGACTTTAACTCTTGACTTTACTTTCAATTCATTTTCTCTTTTCCAATCAAAATTTTGGCGCCGTTGTCGGGGAGGGAACAGTACGATATTCTTTAAAACTAATTATTTTTTTTCTGCTTCTGTTTTGCAGGATCTGCTAACAGGAAAATTTACTGCAGCTCAGGAAAATTAGCAAATATATGCCTCTGCCCTAGAAGGCAGAACCAGAGGAAAAACTAAATAGCCGCGTTTTCGCGGCTATTGCCGCGTATCCACGGCTATAGTAGCTCCATTATGCTTCAATTTTTGCACGTCTACTGCAAATTGGAACTAGTATTTTCTTTAGTTGATAATTTTTCTCTGTGATCACCCTGCATACTTCTAATTAATTAACAGTAACCTATTAGTTATTAACTTAAAAAAAATTGGACTTTTGCATTATTGGCACGTGTCTATTTAATTTTTTTTATTTTTGTTAAAGAGTGCTGGCGACAAGGTACGTCCACATTGCATATAGATTAGGAGCACCCTTAGCTGATTTACTGCTTGAGTGAATTCTTTTTTATTTATTTGTACACTTACACTAATACATCATAAGGGCAAAACCCATAAACAACATAAGGTGCAGACGTCATTACCCTTCCTTGGCCCACAAACTACTTCCATTGCACTTACAACCCTAACCCTAAATAAAAAAATGATTAGACGTTGGTCTTAGGAGATTGACTGAAGAGGAATTTATTGAAAATTAACTCTTGTTAAATTGGTGACTAGGTTGGAGATCAAGAGGCGAAACCTCGAAGGTTGGTCGTTTGACATAATTAGTTTTGTCTTTGATGGATACCTCCCACCGATCTTGCCACCTACCTGGCCGATTAACTTGTGGTTAAGGTCAGCAATATACCTCCCAAAAATAGTTAAAAGTTAGGAGCCGTCTAGGTCCAGGCTTACCCTAGATTAAGATTTTTGTTTTTGGATTTTTGATTTTTAATTTTTTTCTTGATTGATTGGGTGAACTTGTTTGTTTAACTGTGCATGTCAGCTTGGTTGTAAACTATCTAAAAATCACTAAGGATAAGTCATTAGAAAGCAGAGTCTGTACTCCAGACGTGAGGCTAATAAGAGCCATTTATGCATAGTCAAAACGCAGGGCTTAAAGCCCGCGCCTCCGCTTCACTACAGCGCCAAGACGCGTGGAGCGAAGTTCGCGTCTCCGCTTCATTACAGCGCCAAGACGCGTGGAGCGAAGTCCGCGTTTCTGCTTCACTGCATTAGTCAAAACACATAGTTCAAAGTCCGCGTCTCCACTTCGCTGCATTGATCAAGACGCAGAGCTAGAAGCCTACGTCCCAGCATCACTGCAGTGCCAAGACGCAAGGTTCAAAGCCCGCGTCTCGACATCACTACAATCTCAAGACGCAGAGCCCGAAGCCTGCGTCTGACAGAGTTCGAAGCCCGCGTCTAGCAAGGTTCGGAATCGGCATCCTATACGCGAGGCTTGAAACCCGCGTTTTAATCATGGAAGAGCCCTGCGTCTCAGTTGTAACTACCCTCATTATCAGGGCAATTATCACCCACGCAATGAGCGGAGTTAACCCCCATTATGGAGGATTTTTAGGGGACAGTTTTACCCCTAAAACTCCTATAAATAGCCTAGTTTGCTACTGAAGAGGGGTCAAAAAGATTAGAATCGGCCGGAAGTTTTTGCTAAACTTTTGGTCAAGGGATTCGGATCAGAATTTGCAGATGAGGAATACTAAAGAGTTTAACTCTTCTAACAACTTGCTGAGTCCAAGTTGTTTTTTACCTCAAGTCTCCTTGAGATTTCATTAGATAGGAGCTACGCTATTCCATCCATAGTCCGAAGAGAAGATTCCCAGAAGACACTGACATTCACCCGGTCAACAAAAAATAAGATTCACTTTCCACCGCTACATCAAGAACCCAGCATTAAACAAAGAGAAGATTTGAGCTTGAATATCTTCTCTCTCTTGTAATCAAAATTATTTGAGATTGTTGTAATCTTTCATTGATTCAAGAAAATTTTACTACTCGTATTCTCAAATTATTTTTCCCGAGCAAACAAGAGATGGCGACTCCGCTGAGGACTACTTTCTCTACTGATGAGCAAGTCGTGGCGCAAGGTAACGTCACCTTCATGGGAAGAATGATCGAATCACTTGTCGTGGAATTCGACCAGGCAATGTATGAAGAGTTCCTCTCTTCTGGCTCCAAGAGCCCTAGGGCGCGGCAGTACCACAAGGTCTCCTCGGAGATTCGTTCTCAAGTCTCTTCAGAGACTTCTCCAAAGATGGCCTACATATAGAGCACATTGCTGGCCGTATCGCACGTAAGGTCCGCGTCATCGTCTCCCACGAGACCCGCAAGGCCAACATTGTTGAAGGTCAACCCGGCCACGCCCTTCCTGTTGGCCCAAAGGTCTTCCACCCTAGTTTTGATGATGATTAACTCATGTAGTTATGTTTACTAATAATCTTGTGATTTTAGTTACAAATCATTAATCAAGATATTAGTTGGTGATTAGCTTCAACAAAAGAGTTTAGAAGCTTTTCATGGTGATTCTAGGGCCAAAGCTTAAAGATAACACATTGCCTAGCCCATGGATGGAGTTTGGGAGCAAGTCTACTTGAAGATGGAGATCGTCAAGAAGACTTAGGTATCCTAGTTTAGATAGTGTGTTTTAGATCCATTTGTAAAGCTTAGTATAGTTGATATGCTCAAGTGCACTAACACACACGTTTTATGTTTTGGATTTGGTTTTCATGAATAATTGATCAAAACAAGTTTACTTTATTTTTATGTATATTAGATATGTTCTAGATATACATACATGCTTTAAACTTGCTAGACAAACTTATTTTGACTTTCCTATTCATGTATTGAAAAATCAAGTTTGATAAAAATACAAGTGTTGGTTTTGATAAAATTTGCAAGACTCAAAATTGAATTGATATGATCGATATATGTCTTGAAATTTTTATCACTTGTTTGTGTTTCAATATAAAATGTTAAAACTATTTTTGGTGATTTTTAGAAAAGATAAAAGATTTTTCAAAAATATTTTAACATGTGTTTCTGACCCAGGTTTGTGCTGACAGGTTAGGTCGGTTGACCGTATGGGTCGACCGCACCAAGGGCCGGTCGACCCATAGGGTCGACCGACGTGCACAAGTCTTGTGCACGTCTGGCAGGCACAAACCCGGTCGACCGTCAGGGTCGACCGGGTCTGAGAGCTCTGCTCTCTGTTTGTTTGGGTCGACCGGGCGGGTCGACCGTGTTTGCCCAACGGTCACATTTCTGACCGTTGGCGGTCGACCCAGACGGTCGACCGGCAGCCTGTCAGGCTGCCAGCTCAGCCTAACGGCTACTTTTCTGATGGGCCAATAAAAACCCCATTTCTTTGGGATTTTGGCCAAGATTTTTAGAGCTAAAAATTCCTGACTTCTTCAGTGTTTTAAACAAGTTTTGAAAAGAGTTTTTTGTGCTAAAAGGATTTCATCTGTATTGTTTTGGGTTTTTGGAAAATCAAAGAGAACTAGGTTTTGGGATATTGTATTGGTTTTCATTTTCTATCATTTACAAGAGATTTCCCAAGTAGTTTTTCTTTGTTGCTTATTTCCAAAACACCTTGTTTCCACACTTGAGCCATCTTCTATACTAATCTATTTAGGATCTTGTTTTGTGGAAAAGAGAAAAAGAGAGATTGTTTGAGGTTGTGGAAACCTTCAAGTTGTACACCCTTGCTTTAGTTGTATCCCTCTTTGGTAGAGGTTGATCGGGTGATTGGTTTGCTCCCTCTTTGGTAGAGGTGGAGATTGTGGTTTGCTCCCTCTAGTGAGAGGTGGAGTTGGTTGTTGTTTGCTCCCTCTAGTGAGAGGTGAAGTTGGTATTTGTAACCCTCTTCGGTAGAGGTGTTGTGGTTGTATTGGCTACGGGCCTACCCCTCGGTTGTGAGGTGGTTGTTTGAGAGAGGAGTTTGGTACTCCTAGAGTTGTAACAAATCCTCTTCGGTAGAGGTTCCCTCGGTGGGAGATAGTGGATTGAAAATCCTACACGGTGGTGTAGGCGGGGATGTAGAGCTAGGGCTCGAACCTCGAAACATATCCTTGTGTTTGCGTTTGATCCAATATCTCTCAACTCTCTCTTTATATTGTGCAAAGCATCATTCATAACATCATATCATATTTGCTTGTGTTGAGCATAATTCATATTGCCATATCATATCTTATTGCTTGCATTTGTGCCTTGCATATTTCATATTGCTATATCATTTATATGCTTGGTTGTTTGTGTGTGCCTCACTTGTACTTAACCACAAGAGCTTCACATAGCACCTCAACCCATATCTAGGGGAATCAAGAGGAGTTAGTCCAGAGCCCTTCACGGGGAATTCGGCTACACTTGTGTGTTGTATTAAGTGTGTTGCAAAATTTGCATTAGCTTCCGCATTTAGCGCATTTAGTTCACTAGATTAGCACTTACACCTATTCACCCCCCCCCTCTAGGTGTTTTTTCAATTGGTATCAGAGCTAGTGCTCCTGATACTTAGGCTTAACATCCTAGGAGTAAGATCCATTTGTTTGCTAATCTACATTTGCATTTGCTTGTTTGCACTCATATAGTTTACCATGGCCTTCATGACCCCACCTAGTTTTGACCCTTCCAACATTGTTGTTTGGAAGATTAGAATGACTGTTTATTTACAAACCCTAGGACATAAAGTTTACCTTGCCATTACCAAGGAATCCTTCCTTAGTGATAGCAATCATATAGGGGCCAATGCACAAGCCCTTGAGGCCATTAGAAGCACACTTTCAAAAGAATATCTTATACATGTTTCTAACATTGATTCTGCCTTTGCAGTGTGAAATATCTTGACAACCACCACCACCTCCGAGCTTAAATTGCAAATCCAACAAGAAGAGGAATCTAGTGGAGAGTCCGACTCACAATGCTTGATGGTCCAAGGGAATGACTCCCTTGAGGTACATTCGGAACCCCACTTAGATTGTGATGATAGTGCTAGTTCTTCATGTGATGATAATATTGATCCCCATGCTTTAAATGAAGAACTATCTATTGTGTGTGAAAAACTAATAGAAAAATATAACATTTTGAAAAAGAAGAGTCTAGGCATTAATAATGAAAATAAAAGTTTGATTGCTAGACTTGATAATGTTTTGCAAGAGAAAGAGGAGATTTCTAATGAGAGGGATTCATTAAGGTCTCAACTTGATCTTGCCCTAAAAGAAAATAAAGTTTTAAAATCTAAAAATGATTGTGAAACTCTTGTGAAAAATAATGATGTTTTGTCTTCAAAAATTGATTTTGTTTTAAAAGAGAATGTTGCTTTGAAAAACAAAATTATTTCTATTTCAAATGATTTAAATGTTTGTTTAAAGAAAAATGATGTTTTGCAAAATAAGATGGATGCACATGTTTGTCATGCTAGTGTAGCTTCTTCATCTAGTCTACCTAATGCATGTACCTCTTCTTCTAAGATTAATGATGATATTTGTATGTTAAAGAAGAGAGTAGATTGTTTGGGCTCCACTATGAGCCAATGTGCCATGAACCACTCACGTTTGGAACCTTGGTTCGAAAGAAACAAGTTCCTTCCTTTATGCATGCACACCCTCCACGGCATACACATGCTCCACACGGACACACCCATCACAAGTATGCTCATGTGTACACATGTACACATTGTGGACGTAAGGGCCACCTTGCTAAATTTTGTTATGATAGATTAAATGTTTCAAATTTAGCAAAGAATTTTGTTTGGGTTAGAGAAGGTACTAACCCCCATGGACCCAAGAAGATATGGGTACCAAAGACCACCCCTCCTTTATTTGATGTAGGTGTGGGCTCTCACATGACGTGAGAGTGATGACACCTTGGAGTGGATGCGTTCCGTGCTTAAAGAGAATCAATTGGATGCATCACTTTCAAGGGAAGGTTTGGTGGAGAGGACCACCATGTTTGGAGAACTAGAGCGGTGCCCTCCTTGTTTTGGTATCGAATCTCTAACTCCTATTTATTGTTTACATGCTTTTCATGATCATATGTTTATAGCATGTTTTGATGTTTAGTGATCATCATGAATATGCCATGTCAATTAGATTAGTGTTATACATATTAGTTGGTTGAAACACCCATGTTTTATATGGACTTATATTTTTGTGTTCTCACCTTGGTTAAACTAATTTGTATGACCTAGATCTAATGCACATGCATGTACATATTGATCATATATGATTTGTATTTCATATTTTCGATGTTTATAGATTATTGTGAAAATACCATGTTTATTGAATCCTTGACATACATGAATAGCAATTTGAGACACCCATTTTGTGTTCTCATAGTTGATTAACTATCATGTTTATCATAGGTTTAATAACATATGTATTTGCATGATAATCATGTTTACGACACTAGTATAAATCCTAGTCTAAATGATTTGTGTTTTGTTTTTATGCTTTATGCCTTGATTACATGTTTAGATGTTAGTTTTCACTAAAACTAGGACTTATACTTGTACATATAGTGGGCCACAAATAAATCTATATATTTTGGGCTTGATTGCTTATTTGTTCCCATTAAATGTGCTAGTATAGTCTAGTTTTGATGATTCATACATTTCAAACTTGTATTCCATTTTTTTTTAGATTTGTTTTATGAGTTTTCACTTCATGTATATGTTTGTATTGCCAAACTTTAAGATATACATGTATACCCCTTGAGTCATTTGCCTTTCATGCAAATCTATATATGGACTCAATTGTGTTTAGGGATATGTATGTATACTTATTGTGTTGACAATTCATACATATACCTTGAAATGAAATTTGTTTTGGTGAAGATTTAGTTTTTCTTGATTTTGTGTTTAATTGTTTAACTTCATGTATATGTCTATCTTGTCCAAACTATTACATATACATGTTTATCCTTTTGAGCCACGTGCCTTAATGCATATATTTTGTGGACTCGTTGAGTTTTGGATATGTATGTATACTTTAGTTTGTATTAGACATACATATGCCTTGAAGATTAAATAGTTTAGATGTTTTCATGTTTTCATGTTTAAGGAATAATTGAGCTTAATGAAATATTTTCATGATTATGATCTACACATTTTATTTATACACTCACATTTATTGCTTGCTCATGTTTTGTTTTCATGAGTCATATTTATGCCTAATTGAATTAGAGTGTTGATTATCATGTGGATTTCATATTTTATGAAAAATAATTTGTTTTATTCCTTACTTGAAGGATTTCGTACTAGTTAACAAAATTTTTCATTTTAACTAGTTCGTATTCTTCATTTTGATATGAGTTATACCATGCTTTTATTGTTATGTCAATTGGTATCATTGAACTCCTTCAATTGGTATCAATCTTGATTCTCTTGTATACTCATATGTGTTTATTGTGTATGTATACTTTCAATGGTATCAATTTCTATTGGTGTCTAATTTTCATACATATATGTTTTATTTGTGCTCAAGATATAAATTTCACAAATCTTGTTTATGCTAGAGCTTGAGCTTCAACTATTATTTCAATTGATTTAGTTTTCAATTGGTATCTTATTTCAAGCCTACGCATAGTTTTTGTTGGTATTTCATAAGGGGGAGAAAATCCATTTTTCATATTTCAATTGGTATTTGTATTTCCACTCCCTTACTTTATGATAGAAAATAGTCATTTCAATTGTTTATATGGCTTAAAAAGAAAAATACTATCTTTTGATATCAAGATGTCTTGTGTTTTAAATTGGTATCTAAAAATTTTTTAAAAAGAAAAATACAAAAGTATTGGTTTATATTGACTATATGCAAGGAGAGCTTAACATCTCTTCTACATATAGATTCATGATGAGTGTATCTTGTATTGAAGAGCTTAACATCTCTTCTTTATGTGGTACACGTGTGTAGGGGGAGCTTCACATCTCCTCTTATGCATTACATAATGTGTGTTATGTGAATTAGGGCTTAACATCCCTCTTTCATGTAATGCATATGTGTAGGGAAGCTAACTTAGCGTCTTCCTCTTCATGAATGTATATAGCATATAACATTTATTGATCTTTGTTTATTTTCAATTGGTATCAAGATGCTTCATTGACATATTTTCAATTGATATCCTAATTGATTGTCACCCCTTATTGACCTTTTTTTTTTTGTTTTAGACAAAAAGGGGGAGAACATTATTTTTATTGTTTTGATTGACAAAAGAGGGAGAAAGATTTTTACCCCTCATTTTATTGTTTTGATTGTTTACCCTTTTGTTGATGATTGACAAAAAGGGGGAGAAAGATTTTGAGTTTATAAGATTTATATATGCATAGTTATGTTTTTGCATATATTATGTTTAATTTAGTTTAATGTTAATTGATCTCTAGAACATGTTTTGTTTTGAATATTTCATTTGATATCTAGAGCATCTTGTTTATGCAACATTGTCATTCATGCATATTTATGTTTATTTGTTTTATGCATGAGTTAAGGAGGAGCTTCTTTGAAGCTTAACTTTAATCCATGCATATATAACTCCATGAGTTTTGTCATCATCAAAAAGGGGGAGATTGTTGGCCCAAAGGCCTTCCACCCTAGTTTTGATGATGATTAACTCATGTAGTTATGTTAACTAATAATCTTGTGATTTTAGTTACAGAACATTAATCAAGTTATTAGTTGGTGATTAGCTTCAACAAAGGAGTTTAGAAGCTTTTCATGGTGATTCCAGGGCCAAAGCTTCAAGATAACACATTGCCTAGCCCATGGATGGAGTTTGGGAGCAAGTCTACTTGAAGATGGAGATCGTCAAGAAGACTTAGGTATCCTAATTTAGATAGTGTGTTTTAGATCCATTTGTAAAGCTTAGTATAGTTGATATGCTCAAGTGCACTAACACACACGTTTTATGTTTTAGATTTGGTTTTCATGAATAATTGATCAAAACAAGTTTACTTTATTTTTATGTATATTAGATATGTTCTAGATATACATACATGCTTTAAACTTGCTAGACAAACTTATTTTGACTTTCCTATTCATGTATTGAAAAATCAAGTTTGATAAAAATACAAGTGTTGGTTTTGATAAAATTTGCAAGACTCAAAATTGAATTGATATGATCGATATATGTCTTGAAATTTTTATCACTTGTTTGTGTTTCAATATAAAATGTTAAAACTATTTTTGGTGATTTTTAGAAAAGATAAAAGATTTTTCAAAAATATTTTAACATGTGTTCTGACCCAGGTTTGTGCTGACAGGCCAGGTCGGTCGACCGTATGGGTCGACCGCACCAAGGGCCGGTCGACCCATTGGGTCGACCGACGTGCACAAGTCTTGTGCACGTCTGGCAGGCACAAACCCGGTCGACCGTCAGGGTCGACCGGGTCTGAGAGCTCTGCTCTCTGTTTGTTTGGGTCGACCGGGCGGGTCGACCGTGTTTGCCCAACGGTCACATTTCTGACCGTTGGCGGTCGACCCGGACGGTCGACCGGTAGCCTGTCAGGCTGCCAGCTCAGCCTAACGGCTAGTTTTCTGATGGGCCTATAAAAACCCCATTTCTTTGGGATTTTGGCCAAGATTTTTAGAGCTAAAAATTCCTGACTTCTTCAGTGTTTTAAACAAGTTTTGAAAAGAGTTTTTTGTGCTAAAAGGATTTCATCTTTATTGTTTTGGGTTTTTGAAAAATCAAAGAGAACTAGGTTTTGGGATATTGTATTGGTTTTCATTTTCTATCATTTACAAGAGATTTCCCAAGTAGTTTGTCTTTGTTACTTGTTTCCAAAAACACCTTGTTTCCATACTTGAGCTATCTTCTATCCTAATCTATTTAGGATCTTGTTTTGTGGAAAAGAGAAAAAGAGAGATTGTTTGAGGTTGTGAAAATCTCCAAGTTGTACACCCTTGCTTTAGTTGTATCCCTCTTTGGTAGAGGTTGATCGGGTGATTGGTTTGCTCCCTCTTTGGTAGAGGTGGAGATTGTGGTTTGCTCCCTCTAGTGAGAGGTGGAGTTTGTTGTTGTTTGCTCCCTCTAGTGAGAGGTGGAGTTGGTGTTTGTAACCTCTTCGGTAGGGTGTTGTGGTTGTATTGGCTACGGGCCTACCCCTCGGTTGTGAGGTGGTTGTTTGAGAGAGGAGTTTGGTACTCCTAGAGTTGTAACAAATCCTCTTCGGTAGAGGTTCCCTCGATGGGAGATAGTGGATTGGAAATCCTACACGGTGGTGTAGGTGGGGATGTAGAGCTAGGGGCTCGAACCTCGAAACATATCCTTGTGTTTGCGTTTGATCCAATATCTCTCAACTCTCTCTTATATTGTGCAAAGCATCATTCATAACATCATATCATATTTGCTTGTGTTGAGCATAATTCATATTGCCATATCATATCTTATTGCTTGCATTTGTGCCTTGCATATTTCATATTGCTATATCATTTATATGCTTGGTTGTTTGTGTGTGCCTCACTTGTACTTAACCACAAGAGCTTCACATAGCACCTCAACCCATATCTAGGGGAATCAAGAGGAGTTAGTCCAGAGCCCTTCACGGGGAATTCGGCTACACTTGTGTGTTGTATTAAGTGTGTTGCAAAATTTGCATTAGCTTCCTCATTTAGCGCATTTAGTTCACTAGATTAGCACTTACACCTATTCACCCCCCCTCTAGGTGTTTTTTCACTTCCCCTTCCTCTGCTCCAAGTTACCAGGGGTTCCCAAAAACTCGTACAGCGTAACCGGAATGCCGAACGTCGGCAGAGGCGATGCACACGTCGACAACAGACACAAGGAGCTGGAATAACTATCTGTCCAGCAGATACAGAACGCAAGGCTCATACCTGCGTCTCTTCTGAGTTACGTCAGACGCGCGAAGTCTACGTTTGGAGACCAAAACGCGAAACTCAAAAGGCTTGTGTTTCTGAGGTTTCACCTCACAAATATGATGTTCAGCAACGCGAGGTCCGTGCTTCTTCTCAGAGACACGAGACCCTCATCTCTACAATAGAATGCGAGATTCAGAAGGTTCGCATCTCCCAAATGTCGCTAGCCAAACGCGACAATTAGTAACACGAGGTCCGCGTCTCTTCTGACCAGAGGTACGAGACCCGCGTTTCAAAGCCAAACCACATTCATTCTATAGAACATGAGCTTCACATTTCTGAACCCTACATTTCATATTTGCGACACAAGAATGGCTTTCAGAAGCTGAAAAGTCCTCGAAAACTCGAGGCTAGTCTCTTCGACCCCCCTCCAACAGATCTAAGGGATTGTCTGACAAAGAAGAGGAGTAACCCATCAAATCGCTCATATTGCTGTGAATGGCTCATTACAGCAATGCTCTCTGAATGTTACTGCAGCTCACATGTAAGCAAGCGGTCGGTATTCAAACGATTAACGTCAACCTCCCTATCAGCCAAAAGGCGATGTTCCCGCACGAAGAGAACCTTCTCTGATACGGAGTACTCCGAAGTCACAGTGAACATGGCGGGTCCAAGCATTACGCCAAGCAGAAGTAAGGGAAAATAGCCAATAGTCAGCTATGACGAGTCTGATGCTGAACCGGAAGGAGTGTACCGACATACCCGCACTTGAACTAGTGTGGTAGCCCCAGTCGATTACGGTGCCCTAGCCTAGGGAATTGAAGTAAGTGAATCGCACTCTGCCATTGCGGAATCGCAGGCCTTGAACTCTTCTGTAGAGAAAGAAGCCTTCACATATATGGCAAACACTCTTGAGGAGATGGCCAGGCGCTTTGAACAACAAGCCCAGGCCCAGAGGGAACAACTCGATATGATTCACGCCCAGCAAGAATCTATTGACACCCTCAGGAAAATACTTTCACAATTGCTTGAGGGCGGGAATCTTTCTAAGAAGTCTAAGGGTAAACAGAAGGAAGGGGAGAGCTCGTCTTCTGTGCATACAGAGGAGGAGGAACAATCCAATTCTGAATCGTCCAAGTCTCCGTCTGAAGAGGGAGGCAATTTAGAGAATGGGAGCACTCATTCTAAAAGAACGAATAAACTAGAATAGCGTCTGAAAGCCCTCGCCATCGAAAAGGACTCCAAGAAGCAAGAGTGGTCCGGCCGTACCCGGCTGAGTGGGATCTCGTCCCGTAGCCTCCTAAGTTCAAAGCTCCGACCCTACAGGCCTTTGATGGTAAAGGGTTACCGAACCAACATATCTACTACTTTAAGTCTCAGACGGAGAATGTAGTGGCAAATGATGCCATCTTGGCGCGTTTGTTCATTGGCACTTTGAAGAGACTCGCCTTTGAATGGTTCATGAAACTCCCAGAAGGCTCCATCAAGAACTGGGGTGATTTAGAGAAGCTCTTTCTTACACGCTTCTTCGAAGATGACTCAGAGATTACCATGCCAACTCTCCTAGCAACTAGGCAACAAAAAGGAAAGTTGGTTAAAGCATTTGGAGAGATTTTGGAATATGGCACTCTGATGTTCTAGCGGTATGACCCAGGCCACCCTGGTAGAAATATGTTGTCACAATTTGCAGACCTCACTCCTAACCCAGATAGGAGTTGCTGAAAGTCGTACCTGGAAACAATTAGTCCAGCAGGGCGAACAGGCAGAAGGGATTATCGCCAGGGTTAAGGCAAAAAAAATAAGCCCAGACCCGAAAAGTCGACAAGGCGTACGCCGGAAGTATCTTTCCAATCAAAAAGGATGGATACAATGGCGACAGAGATGAAGTCTCCCGTTAAACCTCAGTCGACCAAAGGGTGTAGTTCTTCAAGTCAGCCACGCGCCAACAGGCAGTACTTCTTCAGGGCCAAGCCAGTCGATTCATTATTTAAGTTACTTAACAAGAACAATAGATTAAAGTTTTCTGAAGCTAGACATCCTGAGGAGGTCGACAAGACTGACAATCCCAACTACTGCTTATATTATAAGATGCTGGGGCACCCTCTAAGAGTTGTTATATCTTCAAAGACATCCTTCAAGCTCTGATTGATGCGGAAGTGCTCAAGCTCTGCCCAGAGCAGAAGAAACTGACAGCTAACATGATGTCATTTCTTTAGTTCGGGGTAGCCAGAGTAGTTTCCATTCCGAAAGGGGAACTAAGGGTACTCAATATAGATCCACATCACCAACAGGAGAAAGGTCTCATACATGTTCCTACCCTTCAGGAAGAAATCATGTGGGTTCATCTCGACCTTGTGGAAAGCCAACAATGGACTACTGTTACCAACAGAAAGTTCAAAGGTAAGGCAAAGGCTTCACCTCGCAATGTGGTGTGCGCTTACTCCCAAAAAGAAAAGACTGATGTCCCCTCACTAACCGACTCAGAGGAGGAGATAATCATGCTTGCTGCAGAGCTGAATGCACCGCTCGTAGCCGAAACTGTTCGGGTCAGTCATATCTGAAGAAATACGACAAAATGGTGGCAAATACACCTAAATTCACCCTTGAACTGACCAAGCAATCCACGAAGCAACCCGTGGAGAAGCAAAAGGAGATTCGGTATGCTAAGGCCCTCTCAAAGGACAAAGCAGAAGGATCTTCGGCACCTTACCGCTTTGATGTCTTGGATCAACTGGCTAACATCTCAGCCAGGATCGCCCTTTATGAGCTCCTGAGACTATCAAAGTTAACAAGAGAAGCTTTGAGAGAAGCTTTAGCAGATGCTGAGGTCTTCATGGCCCAGATTTTGGCTGAACCACAGGAGGAAGATGAAGAAGACTGCCTCCATGCCTCTCAACATGTCCCTTGCATAACCTTCACACTAGACGACTTGCAGGTCAAGGGGAAACATGATAGGATCCTGTACTTCACAGGGTATATTGGATCGTCTGAAGCAAGCGGCATTCAGGTAGATCCAGGATCCGCGTTAAGCATTACGCCCTGTCGGGTCATGCGGCACTTGGGGATCCCCACTCATCGATTGAGCGCCACCCAGAACACCATTTATGGTTTCAACGCTAATGGTACGCGCCCAATGGGGAAGATTAAACTCAAATGTCAGATCGGGGACCTAAGATCTGAAGTGACGTGCTATGTTATTGACGCTGACACTTCGTACAATTTACTGCTGGGATGACTATGGATTCATCGCAACTCCATCGTCCCTTCTACTCTCTATCAAGTCGTGAAGTATATTGACGGAGATGGAAAAGTCCAAACATTGATCGCCGAAAGGCATCTGTTTATGGGGGTAGATAACTACTTCACAGACTTTCTCCTATACCAAGATTCTCTGGAGATGAACGAGAATCCCCAGCCAGAGGAACCAGACTTTGGTAATGAAGCTGATGTCGAACTAAAGGCGAAGGAAGAATACCTTTGGGAGCTGAACCCACTTGTAACGAGCATTAATAAGCTCGATGTCAATAAAACCTCCAATGATGTAGGCGAGTGGTATATTAATGAAGAATTAGATTTGGCTTACCTTTTTGTGTTTGCTTCTTAATCCGCGCCGTCAGATACTAGTACCGATGTAGGTGATGACCCCTGATCGGCAATAGATGCCCTGACATTATTGCATATACCAGTGAGGTCATCCCTCACGGCATATCAAGGTGTCAGTGATGCACAAGGATCTTTATTCAAGGTCCCATCAAGACACAAAAGCCAAAGACCAATCCTTTTCAGAAGAGTCGAGTCCAAGTCAATAACTCGCGAAGACTCAAAAAGCAAGAATGAACCCCCCCATTTCTCTCATTATGAGCCAAATGTACTCAAAATGATGGAGAACATAGGGTATGACCTAACAAGTAGTCCTGGCTTGAACTTTGACAAAGGAAGAAGAATACTATTTCGATCCTTCGTTCCAAAAGGGAAAGCCTCTGATTATTATCATCAAACTCGCAGGGGGTTGGGCTATGTGTCAACTCCAATCCCGTCAACCTCTGCGTCTGAAGAGTCATTATACCATAATCACTCGTCAGGCACATCATCGTGGGAGTCAGATGTCAGTGTCGGCAATATTTTCAAAGAATTTTCGGTAAAATGGTTTCAACAAGCCACCCGAAAGATGAAGATGAAGAGATAATCCAGTCGGATACGGATCCTTGGTTCAAACACCTATATGCTCTCTGAGATATTCGCTTCGAACAATGTGAACCACCCACGGAGGATAAGGTTACCCAAATTAATTTGGGAGATGAGGCTAATCCTAAGCCCATCTTTATAAGCAAAATCTTATCACCCTCCAAGAAGGAAGATCTAATATCTCTTGTGCAAGGTTATATAGATGTTTTCGCTTGAAACTACGTGGATATGTCGGGGCTTGATCCTCAAGTGACTGTACATCGCCTCAACATCAATCAGATGCAAAGCCTGTCAAACAACAACAGCGAATGTTCCGCCGGAGATAATGGAAGCAATACAGTCAGAAGTCAAGAAGCTTATAGACTCCAGTTTATCAGGGAGGAACAGTGTCCTGATTGGGTAGCCAATATCGTTCTTGTTACCATGAAGAATGGGAAGATCTGGGTTTGTATTGACTTCCATGATCTAAATGAGGTGTGTCCTAAAAATGAGTTCTCCCTTCCAAACACGGATGTCATGATCGACAACACGTGTGGGTTTGAATGGATGTCTTTCATGGATGGATTCTCGAGATACAATCAAATTAAAATATACCATGACGATGAGAAACATGCATCTTTCAGGACACCATTGGGGGTGTATTGTTATACTGTACCTTTCAGATTGAAGAACGCGGGGGCAATATACCAGAGAGCTATGAATGCAATTTTCCACAAGCATATACGCAAAATAGTGGAATGCTACGTTGATGACATTGCAGTAAAAAGCTATGCCAAAGGCGATCACATAGCAGATCTAAAGACAGTATTCGATATTATGCGAGCGCATCAATTAAAAATGAACCCCACCAAATTCTTCCTGGGGGTAGCCAGCGGTAAATTCCTAGGGTTTGTTGTTACATCCAAAGGAATCCACCTTGACTTAGAGAAAGTTCGCGCTGTCCAGGAGATGCAACCTCCAAAAGTCTTTGAGAGCTTATTGGATTGCAAGGGCGGCTGGCATATATACGGAGGTTTATCTCAAATCTCTCAGAACGATGCCAACTCTTCACCAAATTAATGAAGAAGGGTATTTCATTCATTTGGGATGATGCATGCCAACAAGCATTTGAGGAAATCAAGTGGTACCTCACGCATCCACCTGTTCTTACAGCTCCAGTATTAGAAAAACCTTTCTTGATATACGTTCAAGTGATGGATCATTCTTTAAGAGCTTTACTAGCCCAAAATAATGATCAGGAAACGAGCAAGCAATCTATTACCTTAGTAGAACTATGATTGGAGCCGAACATCGGTACAGTCAGATCAAAAAAGAATGCTTGGCATTGGTATTCGCTATCCAGAAGATGCGATAATACTTGGTGGGTCAAACTATACACATTATATCAAAAGTCAATCTTTTAAGATTGTTTATGACAAAGCCATCATCACTGAATGGTCGATTGGCAAAATGGGCCATGTTGCACTCCTAATATGGATGCAATTTCTGCCATAAAAAGCTGTGAAGGGACAGGCGGTGGCAGATTTCATGGCTGAGCATCCAGATCCAAGGGCGACCAAACTTTTTGAGGATCTCCCAGATGAGGTCACTGAATTTTGCTTGACCCAAACATCTTTGAAGGATAGGTGTGGCAACTCTTCTTCGACGGCGCATCGAGAACGGATCCTCGAGAAAATATCTTAGCAGGAGTAGAGGTAGTACTTGTCTCCCCACAGAACTACGTGATCCCTCGTGCATTCTCATTAACTGAGCCATGTAGTGGAATACAATGCTCTCTTGATCGGGATGCGTATCGCCGATGAGATTGGCGTTAAAAATTTCGAAGCATACGGCGACTCAAAGCTCATCGTTAATCAAGTTCGCGGGGAGTACGAGGTCAGACATGAAGACTTAGTACCCATCATAACACAACTATCTACATGGCAGAGAGGTTCAGAAACTTCTACATCGACCATGTATCTCGCCAGCAAAATGCGCATGCAGATGCACTGGCATCTCTCGCTGCTTTCTTGGCTCTTCCAGCCAAAGCAGCAGAGAAAATACTTGTCTACAACCATGACTTGTATTGTCTAAGATTCGCTTTTGAAGACCACCAAAAGCCGACAAGAGATCTTCAAGTCAAAGAAGCTCTAGAAACTTTAACAGGTCTAGAGCTCAGGGATTGGCGATTCCCGTACATCAACTATGAATTGTACGGTATTTTGCCTAATGACCCTAAAGAGGCGGCTGTCATTAGAAGGAAAGCCTCTAAATTCTACTATAATGCGATTACAAGAACACTGTATCGCCGATCTCATGATGGAATCCTCCTTCGCTGCCTGTCATATAAAGAAGCACAGGAAATACTCAAAGAGGCTCATGACGGCATGTGTGGAGCTCACCAACCTGGTCTAAAACTTGGAGATCGACTCCAAAGACTCGGGTATTATTGGCCAAAGATGATCCCTGACGCTATCGTTTATGCTAAGCAATGCCATGCTTGTCAGATCCATGGTGACTTCATTCATCAAGAACCAAGACATCTTCGCCCTGCAACTTCTCCATGGCCATTTGAAATGTGGGGAATGGATGTGGTTGGTCCTATCAGCCCACCTACATCCAAAGGACATCAGTTTATCCTAACCATAACTGATTACTTCTCTAAATTGGCTGAAACTATCCCCTTGAGGGGGATAAAGACATCTGACGTGATCAAGTTCATTAAACACCACGTGGTCTACCGCTTTGGCGTGCCACGACAGATTGTCCATGATAATGGATCTCAGTTCGTCAGCCAAGCCTTTAAGAGATTCTGCAATAAGTTCAGAATCCAAAGTGTGTCTTCTACGACATACTATCCAGCTACTAACAGCCTTGCAGAAGCTTTCAACAAGACCATTGGGAAACTTCTCAAGAAATTCGTCTCGAAGAGCCAACGCGACTAGGATGATAAGCTAGGTGAATGCTTATAGGCTTATCGCACAACAGTGAGAACCCCAACGAAAGCTACACCGTTCTCTTTAGTATACGGATGTGAAGCCATACTTCCACTAGAGATCTAGATCCCATCTCTACGTGTCATCTTGACAACGAAGATAACAAATGAAGAGAAGCATCGATTGCAACTTCAGGAGCTGGAGGCTTTAGATGATAAACGCCTACAAGCTCAACAGCAAATCGAGCTCTATCAGGCTCGAATTACCAGAGCCTTCAACAAGAAAGTCAAGGAGTGGACTTTCAAGAAAGGTGACCTTTTCTTAGCTATCAGAAGACCCATGGTGATGGCGCATAAGACCAAAGAAAAATTCCAGCCTAAATGGGAAGGACCATTTGTAATGGAGTCGGTCTACTCAAATGAAGCATACCTCCTTACAACCTCAGATGGTAATACGCTCATGATGCTGATCAACGGTAGATTCTTGAAGAAGTACTATTCTTGATATGATCTTTCCCTGATCAGGTTAACATTACACCTCTGATCAAAACTGTCAGATCTAAGATGTTTGAAAGAGCGCTAAAGAAAAGCTTCTTTCTTCCTTCACTGGATCATATCACGGTGGATCAGTGTCGAGCCGATTGAACGTTGGTTACATCATGATGCATGATATAAACATTGAAGAAAAATAAAGTGTGAAACTTCGATTTTAGCCTTATTACTCTTCTCTAATTTATCTATGAATATCTGACGCCTCTAACGGCTAAGGATAGAGGAAAATGTTGGCTTTTAAGTCCAACATCAGTCCTCGATAACTCATCATGCTGAGGGGAATAGCATGGTTAGCCCAACTCAAACGGTAGTTGGTAAAGGCATACCAAATCCATTGACAGCTGAGAATTTGCTAAAAATCCTAAGGGACCTGATCCCGTCCTCTCCTCCAAAATCTCTTACCAATTCTTACCCACAGAATGGTAGGACCACAAAAATACCTGTATCCATTTTCCCAACGAAATGAACAGAGACTTGTCACGTTAACAATAAACCTCTGGCAAGCCATTTCTGTTTTGATCCCCAGTGGTGTTAGTTAAGTTAACATTAAACCTCTGACGATAAGGCCTGCTCAGAATCAATGTTTGTCACGTTAAATATTATACCTCTGACAATTCATGCTATTTTCCACCAAAATCCCCTACTAATTCTCTTCCATGGAATGGTAGGTCCACAAGCTCAATCAATGCTATGTTAACACTACACCTCTAACAGTGAAAAGTTTCAATACTTCCCAGCGAATACAAACATCACTTGTCAATTCTCGTCAATAGAATGACAAGTCCTCAAAATTGCTCATATTGCAAAACAAACTCTTGTCAAGTTAACACTACACTTCTGACATTCCAAACTTCACTTGTCAATTCTCGTCAATAGAATGACAAGCCCCCAAAATTGCTTATATCGCAAATCAACTCTTGTCATGTTAACATCACACCTCTGAAAAATTAATATTAAGTTTAACACTATACCTCTGACAGTGATAAGTTGCTGCCAAGTTCAATATTAAACTTATGACAATCATTTTTCCTCAGACTTCCATATCGAAGCTGAGATGAGCGATGCTAAGTTTAACATCATACCTCTAGCATCCAGTTCCTTATTAAGTTCAACAATACACCTATGACAATGACTTTCCTCGAACTTTCGTATTGAAGTCGAGATGGCTAGTGCTAAGTTCAAAATTACACCTCTAGCATTACCTCCACTGTCAAGTTCAATACTACACATATGACAATGGTATTTTCAGTTTTCCCAAATGAAACTGAAATTCCTGCGGAGCTAAGTTAACATCACATCTCTAGCTCACATCCTCATCAAGTTAATATCACACCTCTGACAAAAATTAATTCAACCCGTTAAGTTAATATTACATCTCTAAAGGTAAAAACTTTCCTAGATCCCCATTGGGTCTAGTCTTACTTGTTATTCTCGTCAACATAATCGCAGGTCCACTTAAAATCTCTGTTAGGTTAATATCATACCTTTAACAGTGTTTCCATCAATCCCCAACTGAGTCTTAATTACGCTAATACTAAACCTCTAAAAAAGAATCAATCATAGTCCTCTGCGGGGTGACAACTTTACTTGTCATTCTCATTCATAGATTGGCAAGTCCACAAATCCACTATTCCACTCCTGTTAAGTTAATATCACACCTCTCACAGTAATCTTAAAATTCCTTAAGTAGAATTTCTCTAACTTTGACTTCCTAAGTTAAAATGTTAAATTTCTAGCAAATCAAAGGAGATCACTTCTACTTTTCTGATTTTCAATAACAAAAAGGAAGTCAAGACATGTAAGACGACCAAAAAAAGTATCACTTTTATTAATATTCAAAAATATGAAAGTGATACAAAACGTTCTCTTATACAATAAGATTGAGTGTTACAATAAAGGAGTACAAAGGAGTCCCTCTTGCTCAGCAAAAGGCGGCACTCTCTCCTCGAAACATTGAAGATACATGAAGCTCGTCCTCTTGACTGTGGCCGGGAACAGCGGATCAACTTCCTCTCCTCTTGAGAACAATGGTGTTTCTTAAGGTTGAAATGAAAGGGAGCATTCTGATTCCACCCGACCAACTGGTGCGAAGGTCTTCGCAAGGCCGTAATCCTTCGCTTAATAGGAAGCTCCACCACCAGAAAGTCATCCAATGAGCATGAGTTTTTCGTCGCTGCCACTTCTTTGAGTAAGATTGGTGAAGGGAGGATTCAAGACCATACTGGTGACGTCAACTTTCCCGTGACCTTCAAATGCGCCATACTCACTGTGACCAGGAAGGATCCGAGACATTATTGGTGCATCATGTACAATAAGGCCTTGATGTGTGTCGACAACCGCACGGATCTTCCTCACCCTTAGATAGAAACTCTGACTTTCCAAGTGCTCGCCAATCGAACAAGTTAACTGATCCAAATATTCTCCCATGAACCCGGAAAAGATGCTAGAACCAGCACCATCGATATGGCCAAGACTTGCAAGAAACAAAAACCCAAGGGTTAAAATTCTGCAAAGACAGAAAACAGGAAGCCAGGAGCACAAACGCGGGGCTGAAGTCATAAATCCCAGACGCGAATCTCACGAAGTAGGGATAGAAAATATGGATCCAAACAGAGTCTAATATTAGACTCGCGTCCGATACATGAGACGTGAGGCATATATCAAAGGCGAGGACGCGAACATTAAAACTGCCTGAAGTGACTTCAAGACGCAGAGTTCACCACACTCGCGTCTGAGACGCAAAGTTTGCCACATCCGTGTCCAGAGATCTCAAAAGAGCAGACTTAAAATTTTCTAAGTCAAGAACCCCAAACGCGAGCTTTGATTGCAAATAAAAGCAATGAGAATTACCGTCTAGCTTTGGGCTAACAGGTCGTGTAATACTCGTGGCCAGCCAATCGTTCAAGCATTTGATCAATGAAGAGGAGCGGGAAATGGTCCTTACGAGATGCTGAATTAAGCTTCCTATAGTCAATGCAAACTCGAATCTTCGTGGGAAGTCAAATTTGGACCAACTCTTTGTTCTCGTTTTCCACTATGATGAAACCGGATTTCTTTGGAACCGCGTGGACAGGATTGACCCATTGGCTATCCGAAATGGGATAGATTAACCCATTTTCTAAGAGTTTCACAATTTCAGCATGAACAGCCTCTTGCATTATAGGGTTTAACCTACGTTCCAGTTCTCTTTTTGGTGTCGCGTCTTCATTGAGATGAATGCGATGTTGAATTATGGTTGGACTCAATCCCTTTATATCAGTCATAGTTCAACCATTGGCTTCCCTATGTTTTCTCAGAATTGCTTTAAGATCTTCTTCTTGCTCGTCATTTAAATGGGAGGCAATAATGACAGGAAAGGTCTCTTGTTCACCTAGATAGACGTACTTGAGATGCGCTGGTAAGAATTTCAATTCTAAAGAAGGTGAAAGCTCACTGGAAGGATGAGTCAAATTAGTTAGCCTCACATTTTGTGAAATAGGGTGTGAGGCCCAATTCCCAGCAGACTCGATAACCTGATCAAGGTTAAAATCATCAGATTTTAACTCAAAGTCACACTCAGTTTCTAATTCTGATTCTTCCCTGTGTTCACTTGTCAAGTTCTCAATGAGGTTGACTTCAAATGTTTGATCCTCAACATCATGGGGTTGCTTTCCTAGGTTGAAGACATTGACTTCTCTAGTCATGTCCCCAAAGGTTAACCTCATGGACCCATTCCTACAATTGATAATGGCATTGGTAGTAGTAAGGAATGGTCGCCCTAGGATAACAAGAGTTTGAGCCCTAAGATTGGACACAGGTTGTGTCTCTAGAACTATGAAATCAACGGGGTAGATAAACTCTCCGACCCAGATAAGGATATCATTAATTTTTCCCTTGAAAACTTTCACTGAATAGCCAGCCAGTTGGATAGTGACTCGAGTTGGACTAAGATCGCCCAACCCGAGTTGTTAATAAACTGAGAATGGAAGTAAGTTGATACTTGCTCCAAGTCAAGGAGTGCATGACTAATCTCGACTTGTCCTATGGTGCAGACAATGATGGGACAACCTGGATCCTTGTACTTGACAGGGATCAGACCCGACAGTAACTCACTAATATTAGTAGCTAGGAAGACTTTTTTGGGTACATTAGTCTTTCTCTTTTGGTGCACATGTCCTTAAGAAATTTTGCATAGGATGGGACTTGTTGGATAGCATCAAGAAGTGGCACATTTATCTTCACTTGATTGAAGATCTCAATTATCTTATCCATGTGCGGATTTTGCTTGTTGTTTTTTAGCCTATTAGGAAATGGTACTATAAGCTGGTGCACCTGACTGGTTGACTTATCTGTTCTAGATTCGTCAGATTTGGATGGACTGGGATTAGATGAGGTGGATGCTTGAGTGTGATTGTGCTAAATGGGTTTAAATGGTGTTAACACTTGATTATCAACTTTTTTCCGACCTCAATGTATGAACAACATTACATTGATTCAATGATTGATCCTCAGCTAAATGAGCTTTTCCTAGGATTCATTATTGGTTGACTAGGCAAGATACCCTTTTGTCTCTCATTCTATAGATTGGCTAATTGACTCATTTGAACCTCTAGCCTTTATATAGTTTGCATGAGAGAATCTTGGTTCTTCTTGTACCTTTTCATGTTTCTCTCAAAGTCAGTCATTCTCCTTTCTAGTTGAGGATTCTGGAAGGAAGATTGTGGAGCTTGGTTGGGAAAGTTTTGTTGATAGTTTGAAAAATTAGGCGGATGGTTGGAAGAATTATGATGGAAATTAGAAAAGTTTGGTTGATAATTAGAAGAATTATTGGAATGATGAAAGTAGCTTGCATGCTTTGACCATGAATGGTCATTGTTGTTTTGGCTCCATGAGAAATTTGGGTGATTTCTCCAGCCAGAATTGTACGTTGTGCGTAAGGATTATTGTTTAGCCTTGAAAAGGCCGCATTCATCAGTTTAGGATATTATTGCTGAGCTTGAAACACAGGACACTCCTCAAACACATGATTCATGGCTTGACAGTAGTACAACCAGGAGTTGAAAATTGGTTTGGGCTGACTTGATTGACTGGACTTGGCTCCTTAGCTTCTAAAACTTCCAGTCTTCTCGCTAAGTTTGCAATTCTAGCCTCGTTAGCTATGGATGATTCAATTGAATGGAGACCTCCTTTTGAAGAGATGGAGTTTGAATTCCTAGAGCTTTCACTAGTTGGTTCCCATTGGATGGTCTTTTTAGCTAGATCCTCATATAAATCCCATCCTTCATTCTCATCCTTCTTTAAGAATCTCCCTGGCATATGGTTTATAAGAGGGTCTTAGTAGAGTAGTCTAAACCGTCATAAAGAATTTTGCATTGTCGCCATTTCTCTATTCCATGATAAGGACATTGGACAAGGAGGTCTTTGAAGCGTTCAAAATACCTCCAAAACGGTTCACTAGGTTCTTACTTGAATTGCATGATGTTCTTCCTAATGAGAGCGGTCTTATGAATTGGATAGAATTTCTTCAAGAAGACCTTGATGAAACCATCCCAGGATGTGATAGAGCCGGCCGCTAAGCTATAAAGCCATTTCTTGGCTAAGTCCTTAAGAGCGAATGAGACAAATCTCAACCTAATAGCATCATCCACAAGGTATGAAATTTTCATCATTAAGCATACTTCCTTAAACTCTCTTATGAAGAAATAAGCATTTTCAGACTCTAAGCCATGAAACTTGGGGAGTGTGTTGATGAACTGAGACTTGAGCTCAAAATTGTGTTCACCAACCGATGGAAGTTGGATGCAAGATGGAAGTGAGGTTCTAATGGGATAAAACCTATCCTGCAAAGATGTCGGTTGAGCCACCGAATCTGGTCTTGGTTCGAACTTGGGAGGTGATGTGTTTTTAGTTAACCTAGATGAATTAGGGTCACTTGATCACACTTGCATACACAAACACAATCACAAACAAGTTCACCAATAGTCAACAAGAGGAAACAACCAAGCCTAGCGTAAGGTAACCTTGACCTAGACAACTCCTAACTAGTTGATTATCCACAGGAGGTATAATGCAAACTTTGACCACAAGCTAATCAGCCAGGTCAGGGCAAGATTGATGGGAGGTATCCGCGCAAAAGCGACAGGCCTAATTAAGCCAAACTACCAGCCTTCGGGACTTTACCCCTCAATCCCTTTCCTTAGACACTGATTTGGCAGGAGTCAAATTCTAACACCTTTCCCCTTAGGATAATCTCCTAATGAGTTTGAGATGTCCCTAAGGCCAACGTCTATCAGATTTTAAATTAGGCTTAGGTTGTGCGTACTTGGAGATGATTTTTGGGCTAAGGAAGGGTAATGACTTCCCCACCTTATCTTGACGTGGGTTTTGACCTTAAAATTGATTGTGCAGAGTGTGCAAGATATAGAAAAGTAACATTCACAAGCAAATATCACCCAAGAATATTTTCTAACTATATGCTATACATATGTACCTTGTCTCCATCTATCTTCAACAGTAATCTAAAAGTAACGTATTAGACAAATGCCTATAATGTAAGTCTAAACATTTTTTAAGCAATTAGCAATCAATCAGATTACTGTTGGATTAAGAACAGGGAGTGTGAATATCAGATATAGCAAAAATAACACACAAATTTGTATTTTTGCATAGCAATATGTCAAGCAAAAAAGAGTTTTTAGTAGTCCAAAAAAAACTTCAAACTTTTGCGATGCAATTTCTTGAAATTCTGTTTCCTGCTTTCGAGAGTAGGGGCACAGAATAGCAAGTCTTCTCCTACAAAGCTTGAGTACTAAATCTGATTCCTTAACGTCCCTGAAACAAGACACTAAACTTGTTGAAAACAATTACACCGTTCCCTCCCCGGCAACGGCGCCAAAAATTGATTGCAAATAAAAGCAATAAAAATTACCGTCTAGCTTTGGGCTAATGGGTCGTGTCCACGAGGAGGAATACGATAAAACTTTTTAATGAATTATTGAATAACAAAGAATGCTGTTGGTATTTTTTTTCTTTTTTTATATTGAAAAAGAGAATGGAAAGTAAGGAAATGATTAAAAGAAAAATTGAAAACTTAGAGAAGGCTTTGGAAAAGGTGATCTTTAAAAAGTGTTGAAAATTGTTTGGTTGTTTTTAATATAGGAAACAAACTTGGGTTCACTATCTTACTACTCAACAATGTGTTCTTCTCTTGAAATTCTTAGTGCCTCAACTTGATCATAGGCAAAAACTTAAGCTTTAGTTTCGAAAGTCTTAAGTAAAGCAAATAAGATTGTATGGAAAAGTTTAACTCTTTTTCTTAAGAAATCCTCTTGAACTGAATGTTAAATCATCAAGTTTTCTTCCAAGTATGAAATAAAAATAAGTTCAAGTAATATTTTAAAAGAAATAGAAGTTTAAAAATCCAAACCCATCCTCATGTGCCTTCAAGAACACTTTCAAAGAAGAAAGGCTTAGTTTAAGGCATACATATGATTATGTTGGGTTCTTTACATCAAAACCATTCAAAAAAGGAGGGATCGAAGAGAAGGACGATAGTGAGCCCAGAAAACAAGTTTAGCTACTCATGAATGATGTGAAATAAGACATGTAAATAAAACAAGACATACCCATGAATTGGAGTAGAAGAAGAGAAAGCTTGATCCTTTATTGATGTCACTTCAACTTCAGGTTACAATCACTCTATCTCTCTCTCACTGGTATTTGGAATGAACTACAAATTAAAAAAAATAAAGATACAACTTCTCAACACTATCTAACAAAGAACCTAAACCCTAAAAATAAAGAGAAAAACTAAAACTAACTTCCAGTCCCTTTTTGTCTGAAAAATGCAGTATTTATAGGCAAAAACTAAACGGGAGAGGGCGTACGAAGATAGGGGGAGCAAACGCTCCCCAACAAACACCAATAAGCCGCGAAAATGCGGCTTTGGTCGCGTTTTCGTGGCCATGGTGTGGCCAAGTGGCCACACCTGGTTGGTGGGTCTCCCTTAGTTGGTGATACATTTTTATCTCTTACTAGTTTTCCCGTTGTAGCTCCTGAATTTGACGAAACAACCTTTGATCTTTGGCTTTAACCACTTGATTTGGGAAGATTCATTTTAACCAGTTTTCAATCTCTCTGATTTGCCATGATCTGCCCTAATTTTCTGATTTTGAATTAATTCTGAATTAAATCAGAATTTGATGGGCTTTTGGGCTCGTTTCTCTTCCCTTTCCTTTAGCAATGGGCCTGCACTTTATAAAGAAAAAAATAAGACTTTTAATAGGATTTATTAGATAATAAACATGATAATGTGATAATATATATGCAATATATGTGACCGATCATACACCCACACTTATCTTTTGCTCGCCCTCGAGCAAAACATCAAAATTAATCCTAATCAATTATTAGACCATTTTCGCAGGTTACGTGATTACACTGAGCATGTGCAACAAGCCGTTAAACCTCTAGGTTATCCTAGAGGACGAATTTATCTCGTGAGGGTTTTCAATGGATTACACCCACAAAATCCATAAAGAAAGGAGAAAAATGTTAGTATTTTTTAAAAGCATTTTGAAAAGAGAGAAAATATTTGAAGTACATTTGTAAGAGTTCAAGTAATCTATAAGTTATAGAAATATCAAACTTTTCATTCCTAAACTTAGTCTCTATTAAAAAACATGTCATCAATCAAAGCAAGGAGTCAAATTGTATTTCTCATCTAGTCTATTACTTTACCTTGAGTCATATGCACCTTCGTGACCTTGAAGTTTGACTAAGGGTTCTTTGATATTATCTCCTATGCCTTATTTATATTTATTTTGGTGGTTATTTATTCCTCAATTCCATTAGGCTTTCTAATCTACCCATGTAACGAGCCTTTAGTCGGTGACACCCAAACCGGACAGTCTTAGGGCACCAGGTGAGAAATCACTCTTAAGGACTTAAACACTCGAGCATACACGGCCACGAAACCAAGGGTTTTTATTTATAAAATGTACCCCTTTTAGGCGTGAATGCTTATACTTCATGAGGCACAAATACCCAGCTTAATCAGAGGATATATATATATATATTTTCAAACTTATCTAATTATCTTTTGCATAAATACCAAGGCTTTATTAGGTCAAAGCACCTAGCTAATCAATAATTAGATTTGTTTATCTTTCATAGATATACATATATATATATATATATATATATATATATATATATATATATATATATATATATATATATATATATATATATATATATATATCAAAAATATGTATATCAGACGACAGCTGAGAGTCTCTCTCAACCTGCGGTGACGTGGCACAATATTTGCCACACCAATAAGTTGCCGCCCGTTTATTGAAATAAGTTAAATTACTAAATGCCCCTCGATAAAAGGTACTTGTCCCGCTATTGTTTATTATTATTTTTTTCCCTATTTCTTTTACCGCTCGTTGTCAGATTTAGGGTTTCCTTTTCCTGCCATAAAGTTGTTTCTAAAAATAGCGATTTCCGGATCAGGTTTTTCTCCTTTTTATTTTCATATCGACGCCGGAGCAGTCCACTTCTCCTGCCAATTCTGGTCGCAGTCATAAGCGATCTCTATCTCCCGATCTAAATATGGATCATGTATCATTTGGTTCAACTTTCTCTCAGAATATTGAAAATATTGAAGGGTTGAGATCTTTGCATGCTGATCAAGAGGTTTTTATTTTATCAATTTTTTCCCGCAATTTCTTAAATGCAGAAGATTTTTGTGTATCGTATATGGAATTGCGACCTAGATTTCGTTTTACAGAACAATATAATCACTTGTTCTAAAGTCTTTTTTCAGAAAGAATTTCACAGTTTTGTTAAATGCGATCTCATTCGCACCTATTTAATGTAATACACTAAAATTTATGAACTGCAACCACTAATTTAATACACTAAATTTTACTAACTGCGACCACGGTCAAAGTTTGTATTAAAAACATTTTCCAGTTGTCAAAGCTAGCTTTATAACTGCGTCCTTAGTCGCAGTCCTATTTTTTATAGTTCTGCCACGTGTCCATGTCAATTATACCTATCTTATACACTAAATTTTAAGAACTGTGACTTAAGGTCGTAGTATATACTAATGAGAGAGTTGCACAGTTATTATTCACGTTTTTAAAAAACCTGGACAGATGAAAAACTATGACTACGATCGCAGTCTATTATTCAGAAGTTACCGATTTCTTTACATCTGCGACCTTGGTCGCAGTTTTAGTTATTACAGTTCAGACGTGTAATATTCAATTATTTGTTTTTATTTAGTTTAGCAATTTATTTTGTAGGATCTGAATTCACATGGAGAAATGTCTGGAAGCTCAAATCTATTTTTAGGGAAACAGTTTTTCACGGATGATGAAGCATACAACTTCCACAATTCTTATGCAAGGAACAGAGGTTTGGTGTGAGAAGAAAAGAAATAGATAAGTCACGGAGGCCTCCTCATGAAGTTATTTGCAGAAAAAAAATTTGCAATAAGGAGGGTGTGAAGAAGTTGTGTGACAAAAGACAAGATGGGCTTACAGTCAACCGTCGAATCGACACTAAAGTAGTGTATCCTGCTAAGATGCATGTGCGTCTTCATTTTTTATTTGACAGAAGATCTTGGGTTGTCACCAAGTTTGTTGATTCTCATTCATATGAATTATCAAGCCCGGATAAGGTCCATTACTATTACTCTCACCAGACACATCAATCAAAGATTAGCAGAAGCATTATAAGCAATTTGGTTGATGTAGGAATTCGCCCTTCAAATATTTTCCGTGTTATTAATGCAATGAACCACGAAGAAGGTTGTGAAGAAGTAAGCCCGCAGCCAGTTATTGATTTTACTCGTCACCGTAGAAGTAACATTGGCCATGAGTTTATTTCGATCATCAAATATTTTCAAGAAAAAGTCGAGTCTGATCCATATTTTTTCTTTGCAAGTGAAGTTGACAATGCGGGCACACTTAGAAGCATTTTTGGGCTGATGGAAGAGCAATTTCCTCGTATCTGAGTTTTTGTGATGTGATTATTTTTGACACAACATATAGGACTAATCACTTGAACCTACCATTTGCTCCATTCACTGGAGTGAATCATCATCGGCAGTCAATTTTGTTTGGCTGTGCATTGTTTGCGGATGAGCAAAGGGATACATTTGTGTGGCTAGTCAATAAATGGCTTAAATGCATGCACGAAGTTGCACCAAAGGTGATTATTACTGATCAGGATGCCCAGATCGGTGATGCCATCAAGATGGTTTTTCCAACTACTTGTCACCGATACTGTTTTTGGCATATACGGAAATATATTGCTGAGCAACAAATTTCGATGACGAACTAGTATGGAGAAGATTTTGTCTCTGATTTCCATCGTTGGTACACCTCCCGTGATATAAGCTCATGCGAGGAACGGTAGAGACTGATGAATGAAAAATATCATTTAGAAGAAGAAGAAGACAGTTAGTTGTTAAAGATGTACAGATTGCGTAGACACTGGGTTAATGCATATCTCAAGGATATTTTCTGTGCTGGAATGACAACTAGTCAGAGGTCTGAGAGTATTAATTTCTTCTTTGATGGTTTTGTGAATGCAAATACGAAACTAGTTGAATTTGTCCACCAATATGATAAAGCTGTCGCTGCCCGTCGTAGTTCTGAATCTCAACAAGACTTTCAGGGTTTGAATTCTGTGCCCAATTGTACATCGAATCCATATGAGATACAGGTTTCAAAGTTGTATACCCTGAAGATTTTTCAGTTGTTCCAAAATGAATGGACAGTTGTGATGACACTCTTTTCAGAAGAGTTGGAACACGATGGACCCTGAGCAAAATATTTGGTTGGTAAATTTTTAGAATCAAAAGACACCTGGGAAAGGTCAGTTACGAGAATTCTTATGAACTTGATGTGTCTTGTAATTGCTCATTATTCGAAACAGAGGGTATCCTTTGGACATGTTCTGTGCATTTTGTAGCGCAATCACGTTACACATATACCAGAATCCTATATATTACAGAGATGAAGGTTGGATGCACGTTACAAAAATATTGCAATTGAAAATAGCAGTAGGCCTTTTCCCATTCAAGGCCCTCGAGGGACGGCTAGACTGTGGACACTTCGTTCTAAATTTAATGCAATTCTTAAAATGGTGGCCGATTCTAATATCATCTTTCAAGGTAGGATGATGTTTTGGATAGATTTGCTGAAGAAACCAGTAATGAATACAAAACCACGTCAGGACATTATCAATCATTACAGTCTAAAACAAATATTGGTTCCATTGGATCCGTCATTGTTCTGCGGGATGGTGAAGAATTGAATATACGCGATCCAATTGGTCCTGTACCAACCAAGGGGAGGCCTAGAGGTGCATCCAGGCTTAAGTCTGATTTTGAAGATTCTCTATCACAGAAGGAAGTGAAGCATCGAAAGTGTGAAAACTGTCAACAGCTGGCCATTACAGGACTGATTGTCTATTATTGGTATGAAATTTAACCTGTTATATAATTTAATTAAAAGTTTGATGCTTCAAATTCTTACCTTTCCTTTTTAATTGCAGAGGAAGTAGTTTCATGTTGCGTCTACCTGGAACGAATAAAGTTTTCATTTTTACATCTTCAGTCATCATCTGCAACCATGGTCGCATTGTTAAAGAAAGAGGCATTTCAAGTACTGTGACCTGGGTCGCAGTGTAATAACTTTTTTTGATCCTTTTCAAATGCTTCCCATCTCCCGTTCTTTTGTAAGCAGTTGTACTTTAAAATTTCACTGCGACAATGTTGGCCTATATATTTTACTTTTTAGTTCATTGAACATAGACTGCGATCAGGGTCGCAAATCATATTTGACTATATTTGAGAGCAAATTTGGTTGCAAATATAAGAAGTGTATTTTCATATCTGCGACCGGAGTCGCAGTTTTTCATTTCACTTGAAAATTTTTGTTGCTTTTCAAGTGTCCCCCGTCTCTTGTTATTATGTTGTGTTTTTAGTTCACTGAACATAGACTGCGACCATGGTCGCAGTTCATATTTGACTATTTGACATCGACTTTCTCGCAGTCTACAGCAGTTGCAGAAATAGCAGTGTATTTTCATAACAGCGAGCAGAGTCGCAATTTAAATTTCACGGGAAGGTTGGATTGTTTAATTCTCAAGTTTGAATGAAATATTACATTAAGTTCTTTAATTATGTTACCAGTTTAATATGCTGAGATATGGTTATAATTAAATTGTATATTGTGAAAATTGGACCCTTTCAATTTTACACTACAACCTTGGTCGCAGTTTGGAATATATTCTTAATTTAGCCATTTATTTATCTCAGTCGCTGATATTATTTTTTATTGGCTGCGACATTAGTCGCAGTGTATCCCATTTTATTTAATTTTAACATTTTTGTGACTTAGAGATTGGACCATATTGTTGACATGTAAGTTCGACATAACCCATTATAATTTGCCCCTGTATCCATGTTCCAACAATCATAAGAATTAAAGTAGTAAAACAGTGCCACCAGTAAAACTAACATTATTAAAAAAAATTATCTGTTTGTTATCCTATAATTTAGTATGTTTGTTATTCTATAATGGACGCCCTTTATATATAAATAATCCAAGAATTCCAAAAGGTTTATGTTCTCAAACAACGTGAACATGCCGTAAATTAATTATCTGCCTTTTTCTAAAAAGTGTATACTTTCCAGGTGACTGTTCAGTTTTCAAAAACAGGTAAAAAGTTAATATATTTTTACATGCAGTTACCTTTTACTTTGAATACGGCAAGACTATTATTATTTTAGTTTCTTACGGTAGAAAAAGACAGGGAGGATCGTGTTTACTTTTCGTTAAATTAATTATTTTAATAAAATTTAAAACATATATCGTTATGTGTATAAAACTTTAGGCAATGCGACCATGGTCGCAGTGCGATCTCAAATATGATTCATTAACTGCGACCGCGATCGCTGTCTCAATTACATAATAGAATGCTAATAAATAAATAAATTTTTTACAGATGAATTTATGTATACTGCGATCATTGTCGCATTATAAGTAGTCGATACAACTTCCCAGTTCATGACTGCGACTTAATCGCAGTACAAATTCTGAAATCATTATTTCTTTCTAATATCACTGTGATCTGAGTAACATGCACTCTGTAACAGTTATAGAATGAAAATAAAGAAATCTCAGTGGATTGTATATAAAATGAATAAAAATGTATACAAATTACATTAATAAAGCCAACAGTCCTGCTTTACAAATAGGATACATTTATAATAAAAAAATGATGTATATGAATGAATTAACAATATTATAATTAAAAAATTAAGTCAATTTTTAATCTTC
This sequence comes from Agave tequilana, assembly GCA_038442645.1. Lineage (NCBI taxonomy): Eukaryota > Viridiplantae > Streptophyta > Magnoliopsida > Asparagales > Asparagaceae > Agave > Agave tequilana. The sequence goes on from JAVJIF010011366.1 coordinate 49,578, forward strand.
AAATACCATCCTTCTTATAAATTCTGTTTCTTCATCCCAACTTTTCTCTCTGTCTGTGAGTAACATGTATGCAAGCTCGCTTCTTAGTCTCTGTATAGTAGCCGTCGTCACAGTATCAACTGTTGATGAACTACCAAATACTATACTTTCGATGTACTTGCATACATATACAGCGCAATCAACACTGAAAATTGTACAGGAAAATCATTAAATGAGATTACATTTTGGTACTCAAAATAAACAGAAAATATGTTGGTTAAATTTCACAAGAATAAAATACCTGTTTGCTTATTAGGGACATCTTGCGTATTTTATATATATATATTTTTCATCTTTTTATTGAAATCAATTTCAAATATTTGTAATAACCTTTGTTTCTGCAATGTCAATAGAAAAAAAATATCAATATGAATCAAATTAAATGCAAATATTCAGTAATTACAAGATTAATATAAACTCATCATTGTTCTTGCATCTGTTTAATAAAGCTTTAATGTATTACTTGATTTTTCTACTGGGACCAAAGAGTTATAAAAAATTCACTCTTGTTCTTAGCAATAAAATACCAACAAGGTCCAGTGAAATCTAGCTTCCTTGGCACTGTGTTTGTGATTAATCGGGAAGAACATGTACTGCACATCACTTGTCCAGTTTTTTAACAACTGCTTGATGAAATAATCTTCAAGATCTCTATTTTTAGATACAACACCGTGCTGTTAAAAACAAAATTAATTCAGTCATTTTTATATTTAATAATTAAATGCAATCAAGATATCAAAAACAGACCGCGACCAAGGTCGCTGTGTTGTTATTGTTAATTATATTTTTGCTGTGACCTTGATCGCATTCGTCAGTATTCAGGTTTAAATTTTTATGATTACTTAGCAAATGCGACTGCGACCAAAGTCACAACCATCATTAAATTAAGCTTCATGTTTAATAACCTCGACTGCGACCACGGTCACTGTATTGTTATTGATTAAGAATATGTTTGTTGTGACTGCAACCAAGGTCGTAACTGGCAATATTCAATTTATTTTTTAAGATTACTTAGCAACTGACCGGACTACGACCAAGGTCGCAGACAAATCATTATGCCTTATCAGCAGTAAAAGCAACTAATAGAATTTTTAACCATCAAAATTTGAAAGTACTACATTAATTAGAAATTTGATGTTTTAACTAACTATAAAGGAGAAAATAGATGTTTATCCAAGCTTCGCTTTGGAAGAATTTACTTTTAATTCTCCTCACTTCTCTAGATGCTTCATATATAAATGAATTATATTGGCATCTAAATCTTTACTGAACATCAGGTCCTCAATGTCATTTTTGCAACCATTATTCCGTTGTCAGTATCCTGATATGCAGTAGAACTGCAAGAAAAATAAAAAAAAGTTAATAAATAGATTGTTCTGATATAAATATATTAAATTTTTGATGTAATTTTAAATAAAATGAAATAATTTACTCAGAGGAGGCTTTTGAAAAAACACCTAGAAGGGGGGTGAATAGGTGTAAGTGCTAATCTAAGAACTAAATGCGCTAAATGCGGAAGCTAATGCAAATTTTGCAACACACTTAATACAACACACAAGTGTAGCCGAATTCCCCGTGAAGGGCTCTGGACTAACTCCTCTTGATTCCCCTTGAATGGGTTGAGGTGCTATGTGAAGCTCTTGTGGTTAAGTATAAGTGAGGCACACACAAGCAAATAGATATGATATGGCAATATGAATTATGCTCAACACAAGCAAATATGATATGATGTTATGAATGATGCTTTGCACAATATAAAGAGAGAGAGTTGAGAAATATTGGATCAAACGCAAACACAAGGATATGTTTCGAGGTTCGAGCCCCTAGCTCTACATCCCCGCCTACACCACCGTGTAAGATTTCCAATCCACTATCTCCCACCGAGGGAACCTCTACCGAAGAGAATTTGTTACAACTCTAGGAGTACCAAACTCCTCTCTCAAACAACCACCTCACAACCGAGGGGTAGGCCCGTAGCCAATACAACAACCAATCCACCTCACACTTGAGGGATACAAACCAACAACCAACTCCACCTCACCAAGAGGGAGAAAACACCAATCTCCACCTCTACCAAAGAGGGAGCAAACCAAACCTCAACCTCTACCTAAGAGGGAGCACCCAACAAAGAAAAGGGTTTACAACTTGGAGGCTCAACAACCTCAAACAATCTCTTCTTTTCTCTTTTCCACAAAAACAAGATCCTAAATAGATTAGGATAGAAGATAGCTCAAGTGTGGAAACTAGGTGTTTTTGGAAACAAGCAACAAAGAAAAACTACTTGGGAAATCTCTTGTAAAAGATAGAAAATGAAAATCAATACAATCTCCCAAAACCCTAGTTTTCTTTAATTTTTCAAAAACCCAAAACAATAAAGATGAGAAGATTAAAGCCCAAAAACTCTTTTTAAAACTTGTTTTAAACTCAGGAAAACTGAGAATTTTTCTTTTGTAAAAACCTTAGCCAAAATCCCAAAGAAATGGGGTTTTTATAGGCCCATCAGAAAACTAGCCGTTAGGCTGAGCTGGCAGCCTGACAGGCTACCGGTCGACCGGCCGGGTCGACCGCCAACGGTCAGAAATGTGACCGTTGGGCAACCACGGTCGACCGGCACGGTCGACCCAAACAAACAGAGAGCTCTGCTCTCAAACCCGGTCGACCCGTACGGTCGACCAGATTTGTGCCTGCCAGACGTGCACAAGTCTGTGCACGTCGGTCGACCCTATGGGTCGACCGGCCCTTGGTACGGTCGACCGTCAGGGTCGACCGACCGGCCTGTCAACACAAACCTGGGTCAGAAAAACTGGGAAAAATATTTTATAAAAATCTTTTATCTTTTCTGAAAATTCTATAAAACTTGTTTTAATATTTTGTATTGAAACACAAACAAGTGATAAAAATTTCAAGACATATATCTATCATATCCATTCATTTTTGAGTCTTGCAAATTTTATCAAAATCAACACTTGTATTTTTATCAAACTTGATTTTTCAATACATGAATAGGAAAGTCAAAATAAGTTTGTGTAGCAAGTTTAAAGCATGTATGTATATCTAGAACATATCTAATATACATAAAAATAAAGTAAACTTGTTTTGATCTACTATTCATGAAAACCAAAACCAAAACATAAAACGTGTGTGTTGTGTGCACTTGAGCATATCAACTATACTAAGCTTTGCAAATTGGATCTAAACACACTAACAAACTATGGATACCTAAGTCTTCTTGATGATCTTCATCTTCAAGTTGACTTGCTCCAAAACTCCATCCATGGGCTAGGCAATGTGTGATCTTGAAGCTTTGGCCCTGGAATCATCATGAAAAGCTTCTAAACTCCTTGTTGAAGCTAATCACCAACTAATATCTTGGTTAATGAATCTGAAACTTAAACACCACAAGATTATTAGTAAACATAACTACATGAGTTAATCATCATCAAAACTAGGGTGGAAGGCCTTTGGGCCAGCAAAGCTGGGGGGTCTCTCCCGTCGGGTACTCAGCTCTGACCAAGCCAGGCTGCAACCCCAGCACATCCCTCCTATGGCCGAAGGTGTAGGCTTCGTGGGCACCTATCTTGCCTAAGATGACTCCAGAGAAGGGCCTGACCAACTCCCAATCAATTGTCCTACACACAGACATGTGTTGTAGATAGGCCAAAGGATACATCCGCTCTATATTCGGGAGGAAGAACCTTCTGTTGCCAATCTGGCAAAGCCATTTATAGTCCCCATCATACAGAGTAGCTTCATCCTCTTCTATTAAGTCACCGAAGAAGAAGTCGGGCTTTCTCAGCAGAGCATGGGAGTCCGACTCGAACCGACCATCAGAAATAATCCCCCGAAGGGTCAGCATACTGGCATTGCTGATCCTATTCTTTCACTTTATTGACCTACCAGTAGTCACAGGAGTAGTCCTTTGGATCACGAAGATCAGATTCGGATCAGCGCCACCTACATGTCCAAAGTGACATTTCTTGGATCGGGGATCGGAGGAATATCGCACTGCAAAGAGGATAACACAATAGTCAGGATCTGAAAAATATCCAAGTGTTGAAGCTCAGAAGCAGGATTGAGTCTAGACGCGGAGATCAGCAAAAACCGCGTCTAAACTCAAAGACGCGAGGCTTGCATGAAGCCCGCGTTTTAAATTCCACAACTTAGAAATTTCTCTAAGTGTTAGACTTAGACGTGAGACTCAGTGAAGCCCGCGTCCAGCCTCAGAGACGCGAGGCTCACATGAATCCGCGTCTGAACCCCCCATTTAGGAAAATTCTCTAAGTATTGGGATCAAACGCGAGGCTCAACGAAGCCCGCGTTCAACAAGTAGATGCAGACTCAAGCTGATGAAGCTAAGACTCGGAGTTCGTCAAATCCGCGTCTTGCCTACCAGTGCAAGAGCTGCGTCTGGATATCAAAAACATGGGCATGAGCCTCGCGTTGGCGGTTCAGTTTGACACTCAAGAGTTAAGATAACTCTTCAAGTCCCTTAATGGCGAAAACTAGGTCAAATGGTTCCTTACCTGAAATAGGGGCCTCCTGCATGGAAGAGCTGCCCATTTGAACCTCTGGAGTAGCAGTGCTCGAGGACGAAGCCACAAGTTTCATTTTTAGGGCCATTTTAACCGAGAATTCTTTGTAAAAGAAGAAAAGAAGAAGAAGCTCAGAGATTTTCTTAAAGAGTTCTGAAAGCTCTTGAAGCGGAGCTCAGCGGAGAAGAAAAATAGTCTAATGATGACTCTTAAAACACTGATGTCTTTTATAAACAGTAATCCACCGAGATACACGGCGCATATCTCGAACCCAATCTTCGCTTGACGTGTGGCAATGCACCTCAAACACGAACCTCGCGTATTAAGAGAACGACGTCTTTTCCAGCTCCGCTTGACGCGTGGTTATGCGCCTCAAATGTGGACTCACATACTAAGAGAATGGCGTCTCTTCAAGCTCTGATAGGCACGTGGTAATGCGTCTCAAATGCGGGTCTCGCGTTTAACAGGGTCGCGTCTCTCTAAAGAAGGACCGCGTCTCCACCTTGAAGTCTGCGTTACTTCAGCAAAGTGGAAACTACATCTCCATTTCAAAGACCTCGCATTTTGGCAAAGAAGCAGGGCTGCGTTTCTTCAACAATGAGAACTTTGCGTTACTTTGACCAAGTGAGAGTTGCGTCTCCACTTCGACATTCATGAATGAGACTCGCGTTGCTACAAGGTCCACGTCTCCAAGGCAACATTACCTCTGCGTTTACAAGACTTACGTCCAGTCTTTTATTCTGCAATCAGTTCAATAATATACTGGCACAAATAGATGACTGTTCTCTCTGGTTCAACAGTACACCAACCACTAGCTCAGAGCACCGAGAAGGTCCGAACTGCATATCTAGACACTCACAGCGATCACTTCTGGTGGCTTCAAAGAGTTTAACAGTACACTCATGAAGACCAAAATCCAGACAGGATCAGGCTCAAGATATCTCAGAAGATTGTCAATCCAGTCTTGAGAGCTTGCTGGTAGAAGAAAAATCAAAGTATTTAAAAACCCATCCCAGTCAACCGCAGAGTTTTGAAAACTTTGGAGGGGGTTCCATAAACTGTTTAAAAATTACTGAGGATAAGTCATCAGATAGCAGAATCTGTATTCTAGATGTGAGGCTAATCAGAGCCATTTATGCAAAGTCAAAATGCAGGGCTCAAAGCCCGCATCTCCGCTTACTACAGTGCCAAGACGTGTGGAGTGAAGTCTGCGTCTCCAATTCATTACAGCACCAAGATGCGTGGAGCTAAGTCCGCATCTTCGCTTCACTGCATTAGTCAAAACGCAGAGTTTGAAGTCCGCATCTCTTCTTCGCTGCATTGATTAAGATGCAAAATTCGAAGCCCACGTCCCAGCATCACTGCAGTGACAAGACACAAGGTTCGAAGCCTGCGTCTCGACATCACTGCGATCTCAAGACGCAGAGCCCAAAGCCTGCGTCTGACAGAGTTAGAAGCCCGTGACTAGCAAGGATCAGAATCGGCATCAAACACGCGAGGCTCAAAACCCGCGTTTCAACCATGGAAGAGCCCTACGTTTCAGTTGTAACTGCCCTCATTATCGGGACAGTTATTACCCACGTAATAAGGGAAGTTAACCCCCATTATGGGAATTTTTAGGAGACAGTTTTACCCCTGAAACCTCTATAAATAGCCTAGTTTGCTACTGAAGAGGGGTTGAAAAGATTGGAATCGGTCGAAAGTTTTTGCTGAAGTTTGGTTAAGGGATTTTGGATCAGAATTTGCAGCTGAAGAATACTAAAGAGTTCGACTCTTCTAACAACTTGCTGAGTCCAAGTTGTTTTTTTGCCTCAAGTCTCTCTGAGATTTCATTGGATAGGAGCTGCGCTACTGCGTCCATAGTCTGAAAAAAAGATTCCCAGAAGACACTGATGTTCACCCGGTCAACGGAAAACAAGATTCACTTTCCACCACTACATCAAGAACCCAGCATTAAATAAAGATAAGATTTGAACTTGAATATCTTCTCTTTCTTGTAATCGGAATTGTTTAAGATTGTTGTAATCTTGCTTTGATTCAAGAAAATTTTACGACTCGTATTCTCAAATTATTTTTCCCGAGCAAACATTGGTCAAGAGACCCAGCCACATCTAGACTAACTAGGAACAGTTCACCACTTGAACTCAAACCTGACCCACACATGGAACAAGCACCATCACTACAGGATAGGTTCTATTCTATAAGGACATGTCTTCCATCTTGCATTCATCTCCCCGATGTAGGAGACAACCAATTTGACCCAAAACCACAATACATCAACACTCTTCCTAAGTTCCATGGATTTGAATTCGAGGATGCATACTTTTTCATAAGGGAATTTGAGGAAGTATGTCTCATGATGGAAATACCCAACCTAGGAGTAGATGCTGTTAAGTTACGTTCCGTCCCGTCCCATTCTCATTGAAAGACTTAGCAAAGAAATGGCTCTACAGTTTAGAAGCCGGTTCCATATCATCATGGGATAATTTTGCCAAGGCTTTCTTGAAGAAATTTTATCATGTTCACAAGATTGGGCAAATTAGGAAAAGTATCTTGCAGTTTAAGCAAACAGCTAATGAACCTTTTTGGAAGTACTTCGAAGGCGTTAAGGATCTCCTTGCCCAATGCCCTCATCATGGGATGAGAAATGACGACTTTGCCAATCTCTTTATGATGGATTAGAATATCAAACAAAACCTCTATTAGAATCCATGTGCCAAGGAGAATTTTTGAAAAAGAACGAAGACGAAGGATGGTTATTATATAAAGATTTGGCTGATAAGACCATCCAATGGGAACCAATTTCGGAAAAATTTAGGATTAACGATCCTAACTCTTCTAAAGGAGGTGTCCATTCCATTGAGGAAAACATAGCTACCGAAGCTAAACTAACTATTGTAATGTGAAGATTAGAAGATCTAGAAATTAAGAAGCCAGTCTCGGTAAAACAAGTCAGCCCAACAACTTCGGCGGGCTGTATTTACTCTCACACTATGAACCACGTGTTCGAGGAATGTCCCGTCTTTTTAGCTCAACAAACGTTGCCCAAGCATATGAATGCAACCTATACAAGGCCGCCAACAATCTATATTCATCCACCTACAATCCCAATTGGAGAAATCACCCAAATTTCTCATGGGGCCCAAAAACAATGATCAATTAAGGCCCAAATTCTCCAACAATTTTCAACATATCTCCTTATCAACAAAATTTCCCTAACCAAAGTCCTCCACTCTTTTCAAAATTCACATATGTAAATAATACTCTTCATTATGGAAAGAAAAGTGGACACTTTGGTTAAAACTCATGAAACACTAGCTCAAGTCATGACTAGGATAGAGATAATTGAGTTAACAAGCTAATCCAATTAGTGAAAGACAAAAAGGAACTCTTCCTAGTCAACCATTGCCAAACCCAAAAATTTTGGGCAAGCCAATGAGGCTCAAGATCCAAATAAGTGTAATTTAATTCATACATTGCGTTCGAGAAAATAAGTTGATAACCAAGTGTCAACACCATCAAGTTTAACTCAAGCATCCACCTCTCCTAGTCCCACTCCACCTTCACTAACTCCGACAACACTGAAAAAGACAACTCAGCTGAAAATGTGCACAAGCCTATAGCACCTTACCCAAATAGGCTTAAAAATAAATAAAGTGCACAAATAGATAAGGTACGTTAGATTTTTAAGCAAGTCAAGATTAATGTATCTCTTCTTGATGCAATCCAATAGGTCCCTAGCTATGCCAAATTCCTTAAGGACATGTGCACCAAGAAAAGAAAGACTAATGTGCCTAGGAAGATTTTTCTAACCATCAACATTAGGGAGTTATTGTCCAATCAAATCCCTGTCAAGTACTAGGATTTTGGTTGTCCTACCATTTCTTGCACAATAGGTCAAATTGCAATTAATCGTGCACTTCTTGATTTGAGAGTAAGTATCAACTTACTCCCTTTCTCAATCTACGAACAACTTAGGTTGGGCGAGCTTAATCCGACTAAAGTTACAATCTAATTAGCTGACCGGTCCGTAAAAATTTCCAAAGGAGAAATTTCTGATGTCCTTATCTGGGTTAAGGAGTTTATCTACCATGTAGATTTTATTGTTCTTGAGACCCAAGCTGTATCCAATCCTAGGTCTCAATCTCATGTTATCTTAGGGCATCCATTCCTTGCAACTGCAAATGTTATCATCAATTGTAGGAACGGATCCATGAGGCTAACCTTTGAAGACATGACTAAAGAGGTCAATGTCTTCAATCTAGAACAAAAAACCTTGTAAAATAAAAGACCAAACGTTTGAGGTAAACTTCATTGAGAACAATTGTGAAGAAGAAAGTGAAGGTATAGAGAATGAACCTCTATTTCTTGATGAATTATTTAAGGATAAATGCAACTATATTAATGAGAAGACAAATGTTGGAGATTCTGATTTTAGAATCTCCTTTAAAAAAAGGAAATTTGATCAGAGTGTCTTCAATTTCAATGAGCCAATCAATAATATATTGCATGAGAATATAATTCAAGAACTTTCGATTGACTTAACCTTTGAAAACCTCTTTGAAGAAGAACTAATGTATTTGGATGAACCGATTAGGGATATTTTGGTTAATTACACACCTCGAGGGGAAAGTGTTGATCTAAATTTTGAGGAGATGTATGAAACTGGGCTAGAATTTTAAGCATTCGTAGTGAGAAATTTTCAACTAAAAGGTGTGATGGTAATTAATTTTAAACAATGGATATAGACATATAAGGAAGAAGATCTTAAGGAAGAGAGCTAAAATGATAAAAAGATTGGCCTCCCTACTGTGCGCCCTATAAAGAGAACCCATTGGAATGATGGAAAGCGAGCTAGAGGGATGAGACCTAAAAAGATCTAGGAGTGGGAGAAACATGATGTTTTATATATTTTTGTATATTATTTTTCACCTCTTTTTACACTTTATTTCATGCATTCATGCATTATAGTCAAACATTGAGGACAATGCATGAGATAGGTGTGGGGGAGGGTTCTAACATGACTAACATAACTATAAAAAAAACTTTTTGGAAAGAGAATAATATTTTGACATAATTTCTGTAAGAAATTAAGTCAATTTTAAGGAATAGGAGAATCATAATTAGGATTTCTTATACTTGATCAAAATAAGATGATTTATTTGATTTCTAGGGTAAGAAAGAAAATTTGAAAAAATAATTTAGTCTTGATCTTACTTTGATGAAATATGCACATTTTATATACTTATACACTTAGGGTTCAAAAACAAAAATTCTTATGCCTTATAAAAAATAAAAAAATAAAAAAATATGTATATATCAAAAATTCTCTGATTAGGCTGGGTATTTGTGCCTCATAAAGCATAAGTACTCATGCCTAAAAACGGTCCATATAATAAAATTCTTAGTTTATGGCCTTATTGCTCGAGTCCTTAAGTCCTTGGGGTGTTTTCTCACTCAGTGCCCTAAGACCGTCAGGTTTAGGTGTCACCGAGGGCAGATTAGAAAGCCTAATAGAACTAAGAAATAATACCATCAAATATATATATAAAAAATAAGGCATAAGAGTTGGAGTTTAAGAATCTCTAGTCAAAATATTCACAGTCACGAAGGTGCATATGATTTAGGGTAAAATAATAGATTAGATGAGAAATATAAGTTTAACCCCTTACCTTGATTGATAACAAGTTTGAATAAAGACTAAGTTTAGGAATGAAAAATTATATTTTCTTATACTTATAGATTACTTGAACTCTTACAAAAATACTTCAAATATTTTCTCTCCTTTTCAAAATTTTTTCGAAAATACTAACATTTTTTTCTTTCTTTATGGATTTTGTGGGTGTAATTCACTGAAAATCCTCACGAGACAACACTCGTCTTCTAGGGGTAACTTAGAGGTTTAGCGTCTTGTTGCACGTTCTAAGTGCAATCGTATTCCTATGAAAGTAAGATTAGGATTGTTAGATTAGTTTATTTTTGTTTTATTCGAGGATGAGTAAAAGATAGGAGTGGGGATGTGATTGTTCATAAAAAGTGCATATTCATTTTTATGTTTATTTTTTATTAAGCACTACTATTTAATTTATTTATTATTTAGTAATGTGCAGGCATCCACAATCCAAGAGAAAGCCCACATGAAGTCCAAAAGCCCACAATTATCATGAAAATAAAGATTAATTAAAAAGATAAAGTAAGCTTCTAGTGTATCCCATTTAAATTTGGGTTTTAAATTAATTTAATTTAAAATATAGAGGAAGAAAAAAATAGAACAAGATAAATCCTCATCCCAATTGAAGATAAAGGTGGACTTCTATTCAAATTCCAGTTGCTTGCACCACAAGTTGAAGATAAAGAGAAGACAATTTGAATTTAACCTGGATTTAGAGATAACTTGATCTCCAAAATTGAAATATTGATCAAATGAAGATTCTGAAGATAGATCTCCATATAAACGGATGAGATGAAGCCATGCGCCAAAGCGCGTGACCAAACTCCCCAAATTGTCGCAATCCCTGCTTTTTTGCCGCGGAAACGTGACAATTCTGGGGCCGCGTGTGTTGAGTTTTTGTGGAGGTGTTTGTATGGGACTCAACTTCTCAAATCTCCTATAAATATCCCTGAAGAGTAACAGAGTAAAAGGCATCTCAGAGATTGAGTATAGGATTTTTGTTAGCCATTTTATTTTTGAATTTCTTTGTATTATTTTGCTTTCTATTTGGAGAAGAAAATTTTTGAAGAAGAAGAAGAATTTGTTATTGGCCGGTGACATTCATTAATAAAGGTTTATTATTTTTTTCATCTCCCTTGTTTTTCAATTTAATTGTTTTAATGCTTTAGTTTCTTTTATTGTTTTTGTTCTTTTCTTTTTTATGCAACTTTCTTTCTTCATAATAAATCCTGAAAAGAAATAAAAATATGAGTAACTAAATTAACTTATAGTTTTCTAATCTCTTGATCAACTAAAATTAGTCTAAAAGATGAACTGATTGAAATCCATGCTTATTAGAAACCCTAAGATTAAATTGATAATTCTTAAAGATGAATAATTAATTAAGTTGAATTAATTTAGGGTTACACTTTTTCATGATTATTCTTAGTTCATATTTAGAAACTTTGATAGCATTTTGTTAGGTTTAAAAGACTTTTCTTATGTTATGTTTAGAAACTAGGATTAACTAAAATTTAATTTTAATTAGTATACTCTAATTAGGGTTTACAATATTTTTACTCGTCTTACTTGATTCTGAGAAGATTTTTATAGATTCAATATGATGTTCTCCCTTCTTAGAGTAATACTTGATTATGATAGATGATTAATAGATTATAATCTCTTTTTCTTAATTAAAACCTTTTCTTACAATCAGTATTCTTTTTCAAGCTATTTGTGTAGAGAATTCGTTCCAAAAAGCTTCGATCGCATCCTTCCCTGTGGATCGACCCGTCTAGCCCTTGTTATGCGGTTAAATTGAGAAGAGACTAAGAACTTTCTGACTTTAACTCTTGACTTTACTTTCAATTCATTTTCTCTTCTTCAATCACATCTCCTGGATGGCGCGGACTTTCTTTGGGTCGATGTGGATTCCTTTGAATGTCATGACAAACTCAAAGAATTTACCGCTGGCCACCCCCAGGAAGAATTTGGCGGGGTTTATCTTCAATTAATGCACTCGTATGATATCAAATACTGTCTTCAGATCTGCTATGTGATCACCTTTGGCACTACTTTTCACTGCAATATCATTTACGTAGCATTCTACTATTTTGCGTATATGCTCGTAGAAGATTGTATTCATAACTCTCTGATATGTCGCCCCCGTATTCTTCAATCTGAAGGGCATCACAGTATAGCAATACACCCCTAGTAGTGTTCTGAAGGATGTATGCTTCTCATCATCAGGGTACAGCTTAATTTGATTATATCTAGAGAATCCATCCATAAAGGACATCTGTTCAAACCCACACGTGTTGTCAATCATGACATCCGTGATTGGAAGAGGGAACTCATCTTTAAGACAAGATTCATTTAGATCACGGATCAATGCAAATCCGAATCTTTTCATTCTTCTTAGTGACGGGTACCAGTTTAGCTACCCAGTCAGGGTGTTGTTCTTTCCTGATGAAACCAGAGTCTATAAGTTTACAGACTTCCGATTGAATCGACCGTCGTTGATGTTGCTTGATGGGCTTTGGATCCGGATTGATGTTGAGGCGATGCATAGCCATGTGAGGATCAAGTCCGGGCTTATCCTCATAATTTCAAGCGAAGACATCTATATACTCTCATGCGTGACGTATTAGATCTTCTTTCTTGGGAGGTGATAAGCTTTCGCTTATAAAAATGGGCTTAGTCATCTCCCGGATTAATCTGATTTACCTTATCCTCTGTGGGTGGTTCATGTTGTTCAAAGCGGATGTCCCAAAGAGTGCTCAGGTGTTTAATCTAGGGACTAGTATCTGACTGGATCATTTCTTTATCTTCTTCTTTCAGGTTGCTTGTTGAAACCATGCTCACTGAAAGGTCTTTGAAGATGTCTCCAACACTGACATCTAACTCCCACGATGACATGCCTGATGAGTGATCATGATATAATGACTCTTCAGACTTAGAGGCTGACGGGATTGGAGTTGACACATAACCCAACCCCCTCTGAGTTCGGTGATAACAGACAGGTGTTTTACCTCTGGGAACAAAAGGCCAAGGTAGAGTTCGCCTTTCTTTACCAAAGTTCAAATGAGGACCACTTGTTAGGTCATACCCCATGTTCTCTATCATTTTGAGTACATTTGGCTCGTAATGAGAGAACTGAGGGGATTCGATCTCGCTTTTCGAGTCTTCGCGAATCATTGGTTTGGACTTGACTCTTCCAAAAAGGATCGATTTTTAATCTTTGCGTCTTGCTGGGACCTCAAAGAAGGTTCCTTGTATATCACTGATGTTTTGATATGCCATGAGAAATGATCTCACCGGTGCATACAATGATGTCGGAGCATCTATTGCCGACCAGGGGACATCATCAACATCGGTACTAGTATCTTATGGTCCGGAGTCAGAAGCGAACATAAAAAAATAAGCCAAATCTAACTCTTCATTAATATACCACTCGCCTACATCATTGGCGGTGTTATTTATATCGAGCTTATTAATGCTCATTACAAGAGGATTCAGCTCACAAAGACATTCTTCTTCTGTCCTGGCTCAACATCAGCTTCATTACTAGAGTCTGGTTCCTCTGGTTGGAGATTCTCATCTGCTTTCAGAGAATCCTGATAAAGGACATAGTCCCCTTGAAGGGATGTCTTTCGATGATCAATGTTCAGACTTTTCTATCTCCGTCAACATACTTTAGGACTTGACGGAGAGTAGAGGGGACGATGAAGTTGCAATGAATCCATGGTCATCCCAGCAGCAAATTATATGAAGTGTCGGTGTTAATAACATAGCACATCACCTCGGATCTCAGTTCCCGATCTGGTATTTGAGTGTGATCTTTCCCAACGGGCGCGTACCATTGGCGTTGAAGCTATAGATGGTTGTCTGGATGGCGTTCAATCGATGAGTGGGGATTCCCAAGTGCTGCATGACCCGGCAGGGCATAATGCTCAACGCGGATCCTGAATCCACCTGAATGTGGATCACTTCAAATGATCCAATGTACCTTGTGAAGTACAGGGGCCTATCATGTTTTTTCTTAACCTGCATGTCGTCTGGAGTGAAGGTTATGCAGGAGACATATTGAGACGCGTGGAGGCAATTTTCTTCATCTTTCTCGTCTGGTTTAGCCCGAATTCAGGCCATGAAGGCCTTAGTGATCAGTCAATTATATTGCATATATATTGTCACATTCTCATATCTATTATATAATAAACTCTATTTTTAATCATATTTATTGTCTAAATTATATGTAGGCCTTTACTAAAGGAGAGGGAAGAGAAACGAGCCCAAAAGCCCATCAAAATTCTGATTTAATTCAGAATTAATTCAAATCAAAGATCAGGACAGATCAGGACAAATCAGGTCAAATCAGAGAAGATAAAACTAGTTGAACAAGCGGTTAAAACAGATCGTCACAAATCAATTGGTTAAAGCCAAAGATCAAAGGAGGTTTTGACAAATGCAGGACCTAATTCTGAAAATTCAGCAAGAGATAAAAGGAGATCGAGAAACCAAAGATCTACTCCCCCTGGGTGCGGCCACCTAGCTACACCCATACCGCATTTTCACGACTATCTAATGGAATCAGGGGGAGCGTTAGCTCCCCCTATCTTCGTACGCTCTCCCCAGTTTGGTTTTTGCCTATAAATACTGGGTTTTCGGAGACTACAAAAAAATGATTAAGCAGAGAAGGATTCTTAGGCCAGTTTTTTATTCTTTATAGTGTAAGTTTTTATTTTCATTTTATGTAATTTTTATTTCTTTGTAAGTATAGGTTAGACTAAGATTCATGTAAGTAAGAAAGAGAGATTTATGTTGAGAGTGATACCGATGTAACCTCCTCCTTTCTTCCATCATTTTTGCAAGCAATAAAAAGGTAAATTTTTTATGTTCTTCTTTATTTTTGTGTTCTTCTTCTTCTTTTCTACTTCTCTTCTTTTGGTACCAAGTGCAATCCACGTGAGTCTTATAGCATCAAAAGAGCCTTGCTTTTGTGAGTGTCACCGATAGCTCATGATGATAGATTTTAGTCTCAGTCTGTATTATTTCATACTTGTATCATCTTGGTGATGTAATGTGGAAGAGACGGGAATCAACTCTTATGGGCTATGTGATAGCCTCCACTTCAAGGTAACATCGTCGCCACAGATTCAAGGTAAGTATTTGGCCAAACGAGGTATGTATTTCTTTTAGGTTTTCTTTTTTTTTCTTTTAATCATTAGTTTAGATCACCTCCATCACCAAATCTCTACTATTTTTACTTTCTTTGTACAAAATCACCATCTCCTTCTATCTTCCACTTTCACAATTTAACATAACTTATTTTCTTTTTCTTTTCAAGAACTAAAAAAAGAACTTTAACCATTCTTTGTAACTTAAAAGAGAACTTGTAAAAGGCTTGCATCGCTAGTCCCTCCTGAGGATCACGACCCGCATAGCCACTCGCTATTGCGGTAGTATTGAGAACTTGTACATTCTATTCTTAAAATTCTAAAATTCTGTATTTTCTGTGTGCAGGTCTGATCTCAATCAAATTTTGGCGCTGTTGCCGGGGAGGGACGGTAAGTAATGCTCTTTTTTTTAATTTACATTTTTGGTTAACTTTTTCTTTGTTCTTAGTGTGCAGTGATAGATATCAAGAAAATTTTTGCTGCATTAGACATATAAGTGGCCTTGGACTCTGCTCAAGAAAGAAGAGCCCAGAAGCTCTCAGATTTGCTGCATCCACGCAGCAATCTGAGTGAACTACTAACCTGTATTTTTTGCAGGTTGGTTGAATTACAAAGCTAAATTTCTGCAGCTATTATTTTCTTGTCTAACTCACTGTGCATACTTTCTAACCTCAACAGTAACTTGATGTTTGTTAAATGCTAAAAATGGTTTAGACTTTGCATTTAGGCACGTGTCTAATCGTTTACATTTTACATTATTGTTGAAGAGTGCTGGAACAAAGGTACGTGTGCATAGCATGTAGTATAGGAACACTTCTGAATTGTTTACATTGCTTAAGTGTTGCTTTTCATGTACACATTGCATTAAATTGATTTTTAAGGGCTTATCCTATAAATAAGATAAGGTAGGGAAGTCATTACCCTCCCTTAGCCCATAAACAATCTCCTCACTCACTAACCAAAGCCTAACTAAAATTAAGTAGACGTTGGCCCTAGTGACATCTCGGACTCAATAAAAGACTGATCTAAGGGGAAAGTTCATTAGAATTTGACTTTTGCCAAATCGGTGTCAAAGATTGGGGATTGAGGGGCGAAACCCCGAAGGCTGGTGGTTTGGCTTAATTAGGCCCGTTGCTTTTAAGTACGGATATCTCCCATCAATCTTGCCCCTGCCTGGCTGATTAACTTGTGATCAGATTTGGTAATATACCCCCCGTGGATAGTCTAACCAGTTAGGAGTCATCTAGGTCTAAGTTCTACCCTAACTTAGGTTAGATTTTTTTCCTTTTATTTGTTTGTTTATTTGTTTGTTTTTCTTTGTTTTTTACATTTCTTGTGTGATATGGCTTATAACAATAATTTTTCTAATTTTAATGGTAATCCATGTTGCACACCGACCTCTTTTGTGGATATTATCAATCCGGCATATCATAACTTTAACTAATCTAGTGTGCCAGATTAGTCTTATCTGAATCAATACATGCCCCAGTCTCAATACTATGAACAAGACTGGAATAATCATCACTACTCTTTATAGAGCCAATGGGGATACAACTCTCACGAGTCTTATTGTCATCCACCTTACTAACATTCTGCTTTATATACTCCTTCTCCTCAGCAACCATTAGAAGAATCAATTGACTGGGAAAAGAGAATGAAAGTCTTAGAAGAGCTTGAGCGGCGAATTCAAATTTTAGAAGACTCAAAATCCTGTCAAAATTTTCAAATCACAGATCCTTATTCTATTTCTCATGAAGAACATACTGACTTAGAAAAGAGTATGGAATCCATGATTCAATTCCAAAGTGATCCACTCGATATGATAGAAGTAAGACTTGGTAGATTAGAAAACATGCGTAGGAATAAGAAAACTCTCCCGACCCAATTTTGACTATTCCCGTCACTTCTAGCCATATTGATGAAAATCAAGAATCATGATATCTTGAAGACTTTGACCAAGATTTAATTTCACTTCAAAATCTTGAACTTGACAAATATCAACTCATTGACAAATTGGCAAGTTTTCATATTAATGAGATTGAACTTGATTATGAATGTGAACCCGATCCCCAACTTTGTGATTCAGTTCCCATCTTCGAATCTATGTTGACTCCGGTATTCTTACCCAATTTAGACCAATTTCCCGAGCCAACATTTATTCCCATACCCATAGGTCTAGAAATTGAATCACCAATTTTGGATAGTCACATTCCATTGATGTGAAAAGAATGTGAATTTTAATTCTTAGATTTGGACTAACTCTTGAACCAAAACTGACTCTCGAACCCAAAGTTAATTTTTCCGAGTTAGTATTAGTTCCTGATCCTGTCATTCTTGAGCCCAAGTCAACCATTCCACCAAGTCACATTCTTTTGTTGGACATAGATATAGACCATGATAACTCCGTGATAATTTTTAAAACAGGTCATGTAAAGGGAATAAGTTTCATGATAGGATCTTTCATGATTCTATTCATATTAGGGACTGTAAATATATAAATAGAAAAGATGTCAATAAAGGTGGGTTCCGTGAACCATCACATTATCTTGATTGAGTAATAACGCTTGACCCAATCATACCACCACCGGAACCACCACCTTAAGGTAATATTTTCTTTCTCTTTCTTTTTTTCATGCATCTATGCATTAATTCAGACATTGAGGATAATGCATGAGATAGGTGTGGGGAGGGTTCTAACATAACTTAGGTTTTCTTTATTATTAAAAAATTATTAACATTTTCTTTACTTTTAAAAACTTTTTGAAAATAGAAACAATAAGAAATTAAGTCAATTTAAGGAATAGGAGAATTATAATTAGGATTTCTTATAATTGGTCAAAATAAGATTATTTTGTTTGATTTCTAAGGTTAGGAAGAAAATTTGAAAAAGTAATTTAGTCTTGATTTTTTCTTAATGAAATATGCATGCTTTATACACTTACACACTTAGAGTTCAAAACAAAGATTCTTATGCCTTATTAAAAAATGGATGAATATATATAATATATCAAAAATCCTCTGATTAAGTTAGGTATTTGTGCTTCATATAGCATAAGTATTCACACCTAAAAGCGGTTCATATAATAAAATTCTTAGTTTTGTGGCCTTGTTTTCTTGAATCCTTAAGTCGTTGGAGTGCTTTCTCACCCGATGTTCTAAGACCGTTTGGTTTGGGAGTCACTAATTAAAAGGCTCATTACATGGGCAGATTAGAAAGCCTAATAGAACTAAGGAATAATATCACCAAAAATTAAAAAAACAAAAGAAAAAAAATAAGGCAGTCAGAGTTAAAGAACCCTGAGTCAAAATTTCACGGTCACAAAGGTGCATATAACTTAGGGTGAAATAATAGACTAGATAAGAAATACAGTTTGACTTCTTACGTTGATTGATAACAAGTTTTTAAATAAAGACTAAGCTTAAGAATGAAAAGTTCAGTTTTCCTATAACTTATAGATTAATTAATTCTTACAATAATACTTCAAATATTTTTCTCTTTTAAAATGTGATTTCAAAATACTAACACTTTTTCTCTTCTTTATGGAATTTTTGGGTGCAATACACTGAAAATCTTCACGAGACAAAACTCGTCCTCTAAGGGTAACTTAGAGATTTAACGGCTTGTTGCACATGCTCAGTGCAATCGCGTGACCTACGAAAGTGGTCTAATAATTTTTTAGGTTTAGTTTTGATGTTTTGCTCGAGGGCGAGCAAAAGATAAGTGTGGGTGTGTGATCAGTCATTGATATTGCATATATATTGTCACATTCTCATATCTATTATATAATAAACTCTGTTTTTAATCCTATTTATTGTCTAAATTATATGCAGGCCTTTACTAAAGGAGAGGAAAGAGAAATGAGCCCAAAAGCCCCTCAAAATTTTAATTTAATTTAGAATTAATTCAAATTAAAGATCATGAAAGATTAGGACAAATCAGGACAAATCAGAGAAGATAAAACCAGTTGAACAAGCGGTTAAAACAGAGCAGTGTATTGGCTCTGCAGCAAGGTCTATTGTCTCCTCCTCAAAATCAGTTAATGAGGGGACATCAGTTTTCGCTTCCCTAGAGAAAACACACACCACATTGCAAGGAGAGGCTTTTGCTTTGCCTTTGAACTTCCTGTTGGTAACAGTAGTCCACTGCTGGCCATTCATGAGGTCAGGATAAACCCACATGGTCTCTTCTCGAGGAGTAGTGATTTAACTCGAACCTGCACACAAAATAAAGAATTTCAGAGATACAAAATGAAGTCCAAGGTGCTCAATTCTACCGCGATAGCAAGTGGCTATGCGGGTCGTGATCCACAAGGAGGGACTAGCGATGGAAGCTTTTTAGTAAAATCTCTTTTAGGCTACAAGGTGTGGTTAAAGTTCTTCTTTAGTTCTTTAAAAAAAAGAAAAATTAGGTTAAAGTGAGTTAGGAAGAAAGCGGTAGAATAAGAAGGTGGAGAAATAAGAAGTGATTTGTACAAATGAGATTGAAAAAGAGTGATAAAAGATTTGGTGGATTGTGGTGTTCTAAACTAAATGATTAAAAGAAAAGAAACTAAAAATACTTACTTCTTTTGGCCAAATACCTACCTTGAATCTTTTGCAATGATGTTACCTTGAAGCGAGGCGATCAATGTATAGCCCATAAGAGTTGATTCCCGTTTCCTCCACATTATATCATCAAGATGTTACAAGTATGAAGTGATACAGAATGAAACTCAAAATCTATCGTCATGGGCTATCGGTGGCACTCGCAAAGGCAAGGCTCTTTCGATGCTTTTAGACTCACTTGGATAACAATTGTACCAAAAGAAGAAAAGTAGAGAAGAAGAAGAAGAACACAAAAACAAAGTACATACAAAAGGGAACTACAGATTCGATTTTATAACAATAAGAGAAAAGAAGGAAATCTTACATCGGTGTCACTCTCAACACAAGCTTCGTTCTCGTTCTTCTATGAAACTCTGATCTCTTCTGATTTACATAAATTAAAACTAAAAATTACATGAAAAGAAAAATAAAAACCTACACTACAAAGAATGAAAAACTGGACTAAATCCTATCTCTGCATGATTGTCCCCATTTTCAGTGAAAATCTTGCCTTTTATAGGCAAAAACCCAGAGGGGAGAGGTGTGAGAAGATAGGGGGAGCAAACGCTCCCCTAACTCCCTAACAAAGCAGATGAAACGTGGCTTTGGCCGTGTTTTCGCAACCAGGGTGTGGCCAGGTGGTCACACCCTGTTGGTGGTGCTCCCCGGCTTCTCGATTTGTATTTATCTTCAACTGGATTTACAGTTTAAGTCCAGAATTTTGAAGAAATGGCCTTTGATCCTTGGCTTCAACCGAATCGATTTGTAGGGATTTGTTTCAACTAGTTTTCAACCTTTCTGATTTGCTAAGATCTGCCCTGATTCCTGATTTCGAATTTATTCTGATTTAATTCAGAATTTGATGGGCTTTTGGGCTCATTTCTCTTCACTCTCCTTTAGGAACGGGCCTGCAAATAAATCAAACATTTAATTAGGAAAAAGCAGAGTTTATTCTATAATAAGTATGAGAATATGATAACGAATGTGTAATATTAGTGACCAATCACACCCCCATACCTATCTTTTGCTCGTCCTCGAGCAAAACAACTAAACTATACTAAGGATTATTAGGACGAGCAAAACAAGTAAACTATACTAAGGATTATTAGACCACTTTCGCAGGTCACTCGATTGCACTGAGCATGTGCAACAAGCCGTTCAACCTCTAGGTTTCCCCTAGAGGACGAGTTTTGTCTCGTGAGGGTTTTCAGTGGATTACACCCACAAAATCCATAAAGAAAGAGAAACAAAGAGTTAGTATTTTCGAAAAGCATTTTGAAAGAGAAAAATATTTGAAATATAATTATAAGATTTAAGTAATCTATAAGTTATAGGAAAACTGAATTTTTCATTCCTAAACTTAGTCTCTATTCAAAAATTTGTTATCAATCAAAGTAAGGAGTCAAATTGTACTTCTCATTTAGTCCATTACTTTACCCTAAGTCATATGCACCTTGTGACCGTGAAAATTTTGACTAAGGGTTCATTAACTCTAACTCTTATGCCTTATATATATATATAATATATATATATATATATATATATATATATTGGTGGTATTATTCCTTAGTTCTATTAGGCTTTCTAATCTACCCATGTAATGAGCCTTTAATCGATGACTCCCAAACCAAACGGTCTTAGGGCACCGGGTGAGAAAACACCCCAAGGACTTAAGGACTCGAGCAAATAAGGCCAGAAAATTAAGGATTTTATTATATGAACCCCTTTTAGGCGTGAATACTTATGTTTTATTAGGCACAAATACCCAGCTTAATCAGAGGATTTTTATATATATTTTTTCTCAAACTTATCTAATCATCTTTCGCATAAATACTAAGGCTTTCTTAGGCCAAAGCACCTAGCTAATCAATAATTAGATTTGTTTATCTTTTATATATATATATATAATATATATATATATATATATATATATATATATATTTAAGGCATAAGAATCTTTGTTTTTGAACCCTAAGTGTGTAAGTGTATGAAGTGTGCATATTTCATTAAGGTAAAGATCAAGACTAAATTACTTTGACAAATTATCTTCCTAACCTTAATAATCAAACAAATAATCTTATTTTGACCAAGTATAAGAAATCCTAATTTTGATTTTCCTATTCCTTAAAATTGACTCAATTTCTTACAAAAAATATGTCAAAATATTGTTTCTATTTTCAAAAAGTTTTTAAAAGTAAAGAAAATGTTAAAAATTTTTTAATAAGAGAAAACCTAAGTTATGTTAGAACCCTCCCCCACACCTATCTCATGCATTGTCCTCAATGTATGAATTAATGCATAGATACATGAAAAAGAAGAAAGGGAAGGAATATTACCTTAAGGTGGTGGTTCCGGTGGTGGTCTGATTGATCCACGAAATGCGGCCCAATCGACTTTTCGTGAAGTTCGCAGGAACCCACCAGAAATCTCTTTTATATAACCCACTAAAATGATGTATATATGAACGTTTTTTTATAAAAATTTAACCCATCTAATTTTCAAATTTCATAATTAATTTCAGAGTCAATTTTGTCAACCGCCTTGTCCCAAAATGGAGTTTGAAAAGATAGAATGATTAACTTAGACTCAGGAAGTACTGGAACTAATACCGACTCAGAAAAGTGACTTAAGTCAAGTAAAAGTTCAAGAGTCGAGATTGGCTCAGGAAGTGGGTCCAAATCAAGAAGTTAAAACTCAAGTCCACATTCAATTTCCCAGAATGTGACTTAATATTGGTGATTCAAGTTCAAGAATAACAGGTGTGGGAATCAAAACTGACTCTAAAATATTACTCAAGTCGGGTAACAAAACATGAGTCAATATTGATTCGGGAATTTGAACTGGATCACAAATTTGAGAATCTAGGTCATATTTCTCATTGAGTTCAATTTCATAAAAATGAGAACTTGCCAATTTGTCAATAGAACTTTCAAAAGTGTGAAATTGGTCAAGTTCAATATGATGATCATCAAAGATGGGTGATTCAATTTCATTATGAATTGGTACAGGATCAAATGTTGACTCGAAAAAAAGATTGAAATCAGGTGAAGACACCGGAGTCATAATTGAATCAGGAAGTAGAATTGAATCACTAAGTTGAGGTTCATGATCATATTCATTCTCAAGTTCTATTTCAGGAAAGGAATAACTTGCCAAACTATCAATATCATTTTCAAAATTGGAGTTTGGGCAAGTTCAAATGATTGTGCTGAAATGGAACCTTGTTTTTCAAAACAACTTGACTCTTCAGCTCTAACAGAATGGTTAACGACATCAGAACTGGCCAAACGGTGAGAACGTAGAGTTTGGACCATCATATCTATGTGATGATTACGAGCGTTTTGAGCCTGAGTCATGCCTTCAAGCATCTTTTAATAGTTGAAAGGTTCATCGTTTTGTTGCGATTGGTCTTGAAAAGATGAAGTGTTGTTTTGGAATTGTTGGTAAAATTGTGAGTCTATCAGATTTTGTGATTGTTGTTTGGACTCACGCATACTCATTTCCAAAATTGATGGTTTTCTATTTTGGACTGGTGGAACTGAGTATGAATCTTGGAAATATTGTGGACAAGGTGGATAAGGAGGACAAGTTGGTTAAAAATTAGACTCGGGGGAGGTGAATCCCCACTGACTCTGTGAAGAGTTGAAATTATTCTAAAAATTATGGTTATATGATTGGGGGCATGGGTTATATTGATTCGGATAAGACCAATCCGGCACACTAGGTTGGTTAAAGTTATGATATGCCGGGTTGGTAATATCCGAAAAAGAGGTTGGTGTGTAATATGGATTACCATTAAAATTGGAAAAATTGTTGTTATAAGCCATATCACACAATAAAACACAAATAAAGAAAAAAACAAACAAAAAAGAAAAAATAACCTAAGTTAGGGTAGACCTTTGACCTAGACGACTCCTAACTGGTTAGACTGTCCATAGGAGATATATTGTAGACTTTGACCACAAGCTAATCAGCCAGGTCAGGGCAAGATTGGTGGGAGGTTATCCGTCAAAGACGTTCCTTAATTAAGTAACCACCAACCTTCGGGCTTTCGGTTCTTAATCCCCTTCCTAGACACTGATTTGGCAGGAGTCAAATTTCAACACCTTTCCCCTTAGGATAATCTCCTAATTGAGTCTGAGATGCCCCTAGGGCTAACGTCTACTGATTTTTAGTTAGGCTTGGTTAGTGAGTGAGGAGATTGTTTGTGGGCTAAGGGAGGGTAATGACTTCCCCACCTTATTTTATTTATAGGACAAGCCCTTAAGTCAATTTAGTGCAGTGTACAAGTATATAAAAAAAGTAACATTCAAGCAATATTTCATACAAGAATGAACCTTATACTATGCTATGCACACATACCTTGGCTCCAGCACTCTTCAACAGTAAATAAAAAATGAAATGAAATAGACACGTGCCCAATGCAAAGTCTAAATCATTTTTAGCATTTACAATCAACTTCTTACTGTTGTGTTAAAAATGTATATATAGTGAGTCAAATAAGGAGATAAATGCTACAGAAATTCAGATTTTCAATTCAGCCAACCTGCAAAAATACAGGTTAGTAGTTCATGTTGGCCCAATGGCCTTCCACTCTAGTTTTGATGATGATCAACACTCATGTAGTTATGTTTACTAATATTCTTGTGTTTCTAAGTTTCAGATCATTAACAGGATATTAGGTTGGTGATTAGCTTCAACAAGATGATTAGAAGCTTATCATGGTGATTCCGGTGCCAAAGCTTAAAGATCATACCCTTTGCACTCGGTGGATCACGTTTGGGAGCAAGTCTACTTGAAGATGGAGTTCCTCAAGGAAGACTTAGGTATCCTAGTTTAGATTATGAGTTTTAGATCCATTTGTAAAGCTTAGTTTAGTTGATATGCTCAAGTGCACAAAAAAACACACGTTTTATGATTTGATATTTGGTTTTTATGAATAGTTGATCAAAACAAGTTTACATGTTTTATATGTATAGTAGATGTATTCTAGTTATACATACATGGTTTAACTTGCTAAACAAACTTATTTTGATATCCCTATTCATGTTTTGGAAAAATCAAGTTTGATAAAAATACAAGTTTTGTTTTTGATAAATTTTGCAAGACACAAAAATAAATTGATATGTTGATATATTGTCTTGAAATTTTTATCACAGGTGTATGTTTTAATATAATATGATAAAACAAATTTTGTGAATTTTTTAGAAGTGTTAAAAGATTTTTAGAAAATATTTTACACTATTTTTCTGACCTGGACTGTGCTGACAGGCTGGTCGGTCGACCGGGACGGTCGACCGCACCAAAGGGCCGGTCGACCGATCCGGTCGACCGACGTGCACGGACGTGCACGTCTGTTAGGCACAGAGTCGGTCGACCGGGCCGGTCGACCGGGATAAGAGCTCTGCTCTCGGGAATTTTCGGTCGACCGGACCGGTCGACCGATGTTGCCCAACGGTCACATTTTTGACCGTTGGCGGTCGACCGGGCCGGTCGACCGGCAGTTGGTCAGACTGCCACATCAGCCTAACGGCTAGTTTTTCCTAGGGGCTATATATACCCCATTTCTCCATTGTTTTGGACAAGGTTTTGAAGGTGAAAAATTTCTGTGTTTCTCTAGTGTTTAAACAAGTTTTCAAAATAGTTTTTGTGCTAAAAGACTTAATCTTTATTGTTTTAGGTTTTTGGAAAAATCAAAGAAAATAGGAATTTGGGAGATTTGTCTTGGTTTTCATTCTATATCTTTTGCAAGGATTTTTCCAAGTGTTTTTCTTTGTTGCTTGTTTTCCAAACACCTAGTTTCCACACTTGAGCTATATCATCTATCCTAAACTCTTAGGATCTTGTTTTTGTGGAAAAGGAGAAAAAGAAAAGAGAAAAGGAAAGAGAAGTGTTTGAGGTTGTTTGTTGTAAACCTCATTGTTGTAAACACCCTTTTATTTGTGAATCCCTCTTCGGTAGAGGTGATCGGGTGATTGAGTTGTATCCCTCAAGTGTGAGGTGATAGTGTTGGTTGTGAGCCTCTTCGGTAGAGGTGTTGTGGATTGTGGTTGTTGTAGCCTCGGTGGCTTTGTAAGGTTGAGAGAGGAGTTTGGTACTCCTATAGTGGATTGGAAAATCCTACACGGTGGTGTAGGCGGGGATGTAGAGTTGGGTACTCGAACCTCGAAACAAATCTTTGTGTTAGCGTTTGATCCATTGTCTCTCTAACCCTTACTCTCTTTACTTTGTGCAAGCATCATTCATTCATTACATACATATCTTATACATTGCTTGTGTTGCCTTACATCTTTTATATTGAAATTCATTCTTATATGCTTGGCTTGATTGTGTGTGCACATATTTCATATTGCTTGGATTGCTTGTGTGTGTGTGCCTAACTTATACTCATCCAACAAGAGCTTCACATAGCACCTCAACCCATTTCAAGGGGAATCAAGGGGAGTTAGTCCAGAGCCTCGCAAGGGGAATTCGGCTACACTTGTTGTATTGTATTAGTTTGTGCATAATTTACATTAGCTTCCGCATTTAGCGCACTTAGTTTGCATTGAGTTTCTTAGATTAGCATTCACACCTATTCACCCCCCTCTAGGTGTTTTTTCAATTGGTATCAGAGCTAGTGCTCCTGATACTTAGGCTTAACATCCTAGGAGTGATCCATTTGCTTGCAATCTACATTTGCATTTGATTGCTTGCACATATTTAGTTTATACCATGGACTTCATGACCCCACCTAGTTTTGACCCTTCCAACATTGATGTTTGGAAGTATAGGATGTCCATGTACCTAAAGACCCTAGGTTTGCATGTTTTCCTTTCGGCCACCAAGAGATGTTATCTTGGTGATTGCAATCATATAGGGGCCAATGCACAAGCCCTAGAGGCCATTAGAAGCACTCTTCCTAAAGATTATCTCTTATGTGTTTCTAACTTTGATTCCGCTTTTGTAGTGTGGAACAAATTGACAACAACCACCACCTCCAAGCTTCAAGTCCAAATCCAAGAAGAGGAATCTAGTGGAGAATCCAACTCTATATGCTACATGGTCCAAGGGAATGACTCCCTTGAGGTACACTCGGAAACTCCATTAGATAGTGATGATGATGCTAGTTCTTCAAATGATCATATTGATGCCCATGCTCTAAATGAAGAACTTTCAATAGTATGTGAAAAATTAATAGAAAAATATAAAATTTTGAAAAAGAAAAGTCTAGAAATTGAAAAAGAAAATAAGTGTTTGCATGCTAGACTTGATGTTGTTTGCAAGAGAAAGAGGAGATTGCTAATGAAAGGGATTCATTAAAATCTCAACTTGATCTTGCACTTAAAGAAAATAACTTTTTGAAAAATAAAAATGATTGCCATGTTCTTTTGAAGAAAAATGAAAATTTGTCTTCAAAAGTAGATTTTGTTATAAAAGAGAATATTGATTTAAAAAATAAAATTATTTCCATTTCAAATGAATTAAATGCTTGTTTGAAGAAAAATGAGGTTTTGCATAAAAAGATTGATGCTCATGTTGCCATGCTAGTGTAGCCTCATCATCTAGACTACCTAATGCATGTACCTCTTCTTCTAAGATTAATGATGATATTTGTATGCTTAAGAAGAGAGTAGATTGTTTGGGCTCCACTATGAGCCAATGTGCCATGAACCACACACGCTTGGAATCCTTGGTTCGAAAGAAACAAGTTCCATCTTTTCATGCACACCCTCCACGGCATACACATGCTCCTCACGGACACCATCACACGTATGCTCATGTGTACACTTGTACACATTGTGGACGTAAGGGCCACCTTGCTAAATTTTATTTTGATAGATTACATACCACTAATTTAGCAAAGAAATTTATTTGGGTTAGAGAAGGGACTAACCCCCATGGACCCAACAAGATGTGGGTACCAAAGACCACCCCTCCAATTTTTGATGTAGGTGTGGGCTCTCACATGACGTGAGAGTGATGACACCTTGGAGTGGATGCATTCCGGACTTCATGAAAATCAAATTGGATGCATCACTTTCAAGGGAAGAGATGGTGGAGAGGACCACCAAGTTTTGGAGACAAGGAGGTTGCCTTCTAGGTTTTGGTAACAATTCCTAACTCCTTATTATTTGTTTACACGCTTTATATTTCATTTTTGATTATAGCATGTTTTTATTGTCATTGGATTAGTATGTTCATTCCATGTTTATTAGATCCTTGACATACATATATAGTATTTGAGACACACATGCTTATATGATCCCATACTTAGTGTTCTCACTTATGTTTAAGCTATAATGTACATCATGAATCTAATACATGTGAATTCACATAATAATCATGTTTTAGTTTTCCATGATGACTTTTATCATGATGATTCTCATATTTGTTCTGATGCTTCATGTCTTGAATATTTGTTTAAGTGTTAGTTTTCATTAAGACTAGTTATATACTTGTACATAGAGTGGGCTACAAATAAATCTATATACAGTTGGAATTGAATGCTTATTTGAACCCATTAGATGTGCTAGTATAGTCTAGTTTTGATGATTCATACATATTAAACTTGTATTCTCATTTTTGAATTTGCGTTATGATTGTATTTGATTTCATGTATATGTGTATTTTGCCAAACTTGAAGATATACATGTATACCCCTTGAGTCATTTGCCTTTCATGCAAATCTATATTTGGACTCAATTGTGTTTAGGGATATGTATGTATACTTCATGTTTGACAATTCATACATATACCTTGAAATGAAATTTGTTGTGATGAAAATTTAGTTTTTCATGTTTCATGTATTTATGTTTAACTTCATGTATATGTCCATCTAGTTCAA
Source organism: Agave tequilana (assembly GCA_038442645.1). Taxonomy (NCBI): domain Eukaryota; kingdom Viridiplantae; phylum Streptophyta; class Magnoliopsida; order Asparagales; family Asparagaceae; genus Agave; species Agave tequilana. Next base: position 78,387 of record JAVJIF010011366.1, read on the forward strand.
ACTAATCTTATACATATACATCTTTTTGAGCCACGTGCCTTCATGAATATTCATTTAGTGGACTCGTTGAGTTTTAGATATGTATGTATATTTTAGCTTGTATTAGACATACATATGCCTTGAAGATTAAATAAGGAGTTTTATATGATTTTTCATGTTTTTGATGAATTATGTTTTAAGGAATAATTGAACTTAATGAAATATTTTTCATAATTATGATCTTCACATATTATTTGTACACTCATATCTATTGCTCATGTTTTGTTTCTCATGAGTTATGCTTTATTTGTTAGAGTGATGATTATCATGTGAATTTCATTTTGTTTTATTCCTTGCTTGAAGGATTTCGTGCTAGTTAACAAGTTTTCCATTTAACTAGTTGCGGTATTCTTCATATGGTAGAGATTTTCAAATAAAACTACATTTTCAAATCTATTTTTGAAAACCCCTACCATCCAAGGGCGGTAGGATGGGAGATCATGTTCATGTATGCCCTAAATTGAAAATCTTTAAACTTGAATTATGATTGGGTGGTAGATAATATGATGTATACACTTGAACTTATTGTTATGTCAATTGGTATCATTGAACTCTTTCAATTGGTATCATTTTGATCTTCTTGTATACTCATATATGTTTTGTATGTATGTATGCTTTAAATTCCAAGTATATCAATTTCTATTGGTATCTATCTTTCATACATATATATGTTTGTGTTTATGCTAGTTCTTGAGTTTCAATTTTGTTTAAATTGATTACTTTTAAATTGTTATCAAGACTATGCATGACTTTAGTTTGTATTTCATAAAGGGGGAGAAAATTTGATTTTGTATTTCAATTGGTATTTGTACTCCCACTCTTTATGATTAAAAGTTGTTATTTTAAACATATGATGATTTTGTATTTGATCTTCTTGTTTATATGTTTTTAAAATGAACAATTCTTACAATTGGTATCAATGTTTCTATGTAAAATCTTTTCAATTGGTATCATATTTGTAGTCACCCCTCATTGACTTTGCCTTTTTTTTTTTTTTTGTTTTAGACAAAAAGGGGAGAACATTGTTTGCATTGTTTTGATTGACAAAAAGGGGAAGAAAGATTTTTACCCCTCATTTTCTCTATGGTTTTGATTGTTTACCCCTTTATTGATGATTGACAAAAAGGGGGAGAAAGATTTATGAAGTTTTATATGCATGCTTATGTTTATGCATATATTATGTTTTAATCTCAAGAATATTAAGTTTAATCGTTTTATAGAGTTTGCTTTGTAATTGGTATCTAGAGCATATTTTATGTTGAATATTCCATTGGTATCTAGAGCACCATGTTTATATGCATTGTCATGCATTGCATATTATTGTTTATTTGTTTATGCATGAGTTAAGGGGGAGCTTCTTTGAAGCTTAACTTTAATCCATGCATATATAACTCCATGAGTTTTGTCATCATCAAAAAGGGGGAGATTGCTGGCCCAATGGCCTTCCACTCTAGTTTTGATGATGATCAACACTCATGTAGTTATGTTTACTAATATTCTTGTGTTTCTAAGTTTCAGATCATTAACAGGATATTAGGTTGGTGATTAACTTCAACAAGATGATTAGAAGCTTATCATGGTGATTCCGGTGCCAAAGCTTAAAGATCATACCCTTTGCACTCGGTGGATCGCGTTTGGGAGCAAGTCTACTTGAAGATGGAGTTCCTCAAGGAAGACTTAGGTATCCTAGTTTAGATTATGAGTTTTAGATCCATTTGTAAAGCTTAGTTTAGTTGATATGCTCAAGTGCACAAAAAAAACACACGTTTTATGATTTGATATTTGGTTTTTATGAATAGTTGATCAAAACAAGTTTACATGTTTTATATGTATAGTAGATGTATTCTAGTTATACATACATGGTTTAACTTGCTAAACAAACTTATTTTGATATCCCTATTCATGTTTTGGAAAAATCAAGTTTGATAAAAATACAAGTTTTGTTTTTGATAAATTTTGCAAGACACAAAAATAAATTGATATGTTGATATATTGTCTTGAAATTTTTATCACAGGTGTATGTTTTAATATAATATGATAAAACAAATTTTGTGAATTTTTTAGAAGTGTTAAAAGATTTTTAGAAAATATTTTACACTATTTTTCTGACCTGGACTGTGCTGACAGGCTGGTCGGTCGACCGGGACGGTCGACCGCACCAAAGGGCCGGTCGACCGATCCGGTCGACCGACGTGCACGGACGTGCACGTCTGTTAGGCACAGAGCCGGTCGACCGGGCCGGTCGACCGGGATGAGAGCTCTGCTCTCGGGAATTTTCGGTCGACCGGACCGGTCGACCGATGTTGCCCAACGGTCACATTTTTGACCGTTGGCGGTCGACCGGGCCGGTCGACCGGCAGTTGGTCAGACTGCCACATCAGCCTAACGGCTAGTTTTTCCTAGGGGCTATATATACCCCATTTCTCCATTGTTTTGGACAAGGTTTTGAAGGTGAAAAATTTCTGTGTTTCTCTAGTGTTTAAACAAGTTTTCAAAATAGTTTTTGTGCTAAAAAGACTTAATCTTTATTGTTTTAGGTTTTTGGAAAAATCAAAGAAAATAGGAATTTGGGAGATTTGTCTTGGTTTTCATTCTATATCTTTTGCAAGGATTTTCCCAAGTGTTTTCTTTGTTGCTTGTTTTCCAAACACCTAGTTTCCACACTTGAGCTATATCATCTATCCTAAACTCTTAGGATCTTGTTTTTGTGGAAAAGGAGAAAAAGAAAAGAGAAAAGGAAAGAGAAGTGTTTGAGGTTGTTTGTTGTAAACCTCATTGTTGTAAACACCCTTTTATTTGTGAATCCCTCTTCGGTAGAGGTGATCGGGTGATTGAGTTGTATCCCTCAAGTGTGAGGTGATAGTGTTGGTTGTGAGCCTCTTCGGTAGAGGTGTTGTGGATTGTGGTTGTTGTAGCCTCGGTGGCTTTGTAAGGTTGAGAGAGGAGTTTGGTACTCCTATAGTGGATTGGAAAATCCTACACGGTGGTGTAGGCGGGGATGTAGAGTTGGGTACTCGAACCTCGAAACAAATCTTTGTGTTAGCGTTTGATCCATTGTCTCTCTAACCCTTACTCTCTTTACTTTGTGCAAGCATCATTCATTCATTACATACATATCTTATACATTGCTTGTGTTGCCTTGCATCTTTATATTGAAATTCATTCTTATATGCTTGGCTTGATTGTGTGTGCACATATTTCATATTGCTTGGATTGCTTGTGTGTGTGTGCCTAACTTATACTCATCCAACAAGAGCTTCACATAGCACCTCAACCCATTTCAAGGGGAATCAAGGGGAGTTAGTCCAGAGCCTCGCAAGGGGAATTCGGCTACACTTGTTGTATTGTATTAGTTTGTGCATAATTTACATTAGCTTCCGCATTTAGCGCACTTAGTTTGCATTGAGTTTCTTAGATTAGCATTCACACCTATTCACCCCCCCTCTAGGTGTTTTTTCAGTTCACTCAGTTTTGCCACTGGAATGTAGCAAATCTGAGGGCTTCTTGGCTCTGCTTTCTTGAGCAGAATCCAAGGCCACTTATGTGTCCACTGTAGCAAGAATTCCTTGTTGTTAAATCTGTACAAAAAACAAAGAAAAAAGTTAACCAAAAATGTAAACTTTAAAGAGAATTACTTACCGTCCCTCCCCGGCAACGGCGCCAAAAAATTTGATTTAACTAAAACCTGCACACAAAATAAAGAATTTCAGAGATACAAAATGAAGTGCAAGGTGCTCAATTCTACCGCGATAGCAAGTGGCTATGCGGGTCGTGATCCACAAGGAGAGACTAGCGATGGAAGCTTTTTCGTAAGATCTCTTTTAGGCTACAAAGTGTGGTTAAAGTTCTTCTTTAGTTCTTTAAAGAAAAAGGAAAAATTAGGTTAGAGTTAGGAAGAAAGCGGTAGAATAAGAATGTGGAGAAATAAGAAGTGATTGCACACATTTATTGCATTATTCTTTATTACATTCCACATTTATCATGTAATAAATCTGCTAAATTTCTTGTCTTAAATGTCTATTTTGTAGAAGATACTCATGGGAGAAAGAGGATAAAATCAAATAAATATCAGTTAAATTCAGATTTAACTAGATTTATTTGGTTAGAGGAGGATGATCCTAAATCCAGTTGGTTAAATTGAGTTTTTGGTAAATTAGGTGGTTAAAGTTAAAGATCAACCGAGGATAACGTCAAATACAGAGTTCAAATCCAAAGGGATAAATGGATGAGAGAATATCAATGGATGAGAAGAAGCAATTCAGACTCAGATTCTGGCTGGATACATTTTATTATTTTAATCATAACTTTTGCTACCAAAACTCAAATCTAATGATTCAAGATGATCCAGAAAGAGGACTTAAAGGGCTACAACTCTTAAGTTTATCATTATTTCTAATTCTGTCATTTGATAAGTAATATTTAGCAAACAATATGCTACTAAACTGCAGATCAGAACTGAATATCCACATCAAATCAAGTTTGGACATAAGGGGAGTTCATAAATTGCCAGCTTTACTTATCTTCATACTCCTCTACCCTCTGCATTTCTCCTATAAATACCTGCACTCAAAGGCAAAAGGGATGACCATGCAGAGATAGGTTTTAGTCCAATTTTTTATTCTTTGTAGTGTAGGTTTTGTTTTCTTTTTATGTAATTTTAATTTCTTTGTAAGCTTAGGTTAAATTGAGATTCATGTAAGTAAGAGAGAGAGGCTTATGTTAAGAGTGACACTGATGTACCTCCTCCTTTCTTCCATCGTTTCTGCAAGCAATAAAAGGTAACTTTTTTTATGTTCGTCTTTACTTTTGTTTCCTTCTTCTTCTTTCTACTTTTTCTCTTTTGGTTATGATGAGCATTCAAGTGAATCTAGTAGTATCAGTGTAACAATATTTGTATGAGTGCCAACGATATTTCATGATGACGTTCTCCTCCTCAAGACTCCGTATCATTTCATTCTTGTTCGTCTTGATGATGTAATGCGAATGGGGACTGAGCTCGATCTTATGGCTTATGCGTTGAACGCCTCCAAAGCAAAGTAGAACATGCAAGGGTTCCAGGTAAGTCATCAACCAAAGGAGGTAAGTATTTCTTTAATCTTTTCTTTCTTCTCTTTTATTTCTTTAGTTTAGATCACCAACACCAACAACACCCACTTCTTTTATCACTCCTTTTTCATTTCTTTGTACATATTCAATTCTGGTTTCTTCATCTTCCCAATCTCTCACTTTCTGTCTAACTTCATTGTAATTTATTTTTCTTTTCTTTTTAAGAAACTAAAGAAGAACTTTAACCATTAATGATAGCATAAAAGAGAACTTGCTAAACAAGCTTTCATCGCTAGTCCCTCCTTGTGGATCACGACCCGCATAGCCACTTGCTATCGCGGTAGAATTGAGTAACTTGCACTCTTTAATCTTAAAATCTGAAATACTGTATTTTGTGTGCAGGTTTTACTTCAATCAAATTTTAACACCGTTGCCGGGGAGGGACGGTAAGTAATTCTCTTAAAGTTTACATTTTTGGTTAACTTTCTTCTTTGTTTTTTATACAGATTTAACAACAAGGAATTCTTGCTGCAGTGGACACATAAGTGGCCTTGGACTCTGCTCAAGAAAGCAGAGCCAAGAAACCCTCAGATTTGCTACAGTCCTGTGGCAAACTGAGTGAACTACTAACCTGTATTTTCTGCAGGTTGGCTGAATTGCGTAGTTTAAATATCTGTAGCATTTATTTCCTTATTTGTCTCACTGTATTTACTTTCAAACCTCAACAGTAAAATGATGATTGTAAATGCTAAAAAATGATTTAGACTTTGCATTTAGGCATGTGTCTATTTCATTACATTTTCTATTTACTGTTGAAGAGTGCTAGAGCAAAGGTACGTGTGCATAGCATCTAGTATAAGAACACTTTTGGATTGTTTACATTGCTTAAGTGTTGCTTTTCTTGTACAGTGCACTAAATTGATCTAAGGGCTTGTCCTATAAATAAGATAAGGTGGGGAGTCATTACCCTCCCTTAACCCACAAACAATCTCCTCACTCACTAACCCAAGCCTAACTAAAAATGAGTAGACGTTGGCCCTAGGGACATCTCGGACTCAATTAGGAGATTATCCTAAGGGGAAAGGTGTTAGAATTTGACTCCTGTCAAATCAGTGTCTAGGAAGGGGATTAAGGGCCGAAAGCCCGAAGGCTGGTGGTTACTTAATTAAGGAACGTCTTTGATGGATAACCTCCCACCAATCTTGCCCTGACCTAGCTGATTAGCTTGTGGTCAAAGTCTGCATTATACCTCCTATGGACAGTCTAACCAGTAGGAGTCATCTAGGTCAAAGGTCTACCCTAACTTAGGTTAGAATTTTTTCTTTTTTGTTTGCTTATTTGTTTGTTTTTTTTCTTTGTTTGTGTTTTATTATGTGATATGGCTTATAACAATAATTTTTTCAATTTTAATGGTAATCCATATTACACACCAACCACTTTTTCGGATATTACCAACCTGGCATATCATAACTTTAACCAACCTAGTGTGCCAGATTGGTTTTATCCGAATCATTACATGCCCCAGTCCCAATACTATAAACAAGACTAGAATAACCATCACTACTCTTCACAGAGTCAATGGGGAAACAACTCCCCCGAGTCATATTGTCAACTACCCTACCAACATCCAACTTCATATACTCCTTCTCCCGAACAATCATTAGAAGAATCAATTGACTGGAAAAAGAGGATGGAAGCCTTAGATGAGCTTGAGCGACGAATTCAAATTTTAGAAGACTCAAAATCCCGTAAAATTTTCAAGTCACAGATCCTTACTCTATTCTTCAAGGAGAACATGCCAACTTAGAAAAGAGTATGAAAACCATGATTCAATGTCAAAATGATCCACTCGATATGATAGAAGCAAGAATTAGTAGATTTGAGAACATGCGTAGGAATAAGGAAACTCTCCCTATTCAATCTTTGACTATTCCTAACACTTCTAGCCATATTGATGAAAACCAAGAATAATGGTATCTTGAAGACTTTGACCAAGATTCAATTTCACCACAAAGCCTTGAACTTGACCAATATCAACCCATTAACGAATTGGCAAGTTTTCATTTTAATGAGATTGAACTTGATCATGAATGTGAACCCGATCCCCAACTTTGTGATTCAGTTTCCATCTTCGAATCTATGTTGACTCCGATATTCTTACCCAATTTGGACCAATTTTCTAAGCCAACATTTATTCCGTACCCATAGATTTTGAAATTGAATTACCCATTTTGGATAGTCACATTCCATTAATGGAAAAAGAATGTGAATATCAATTCTTGGACTTGGATTCAACGCTTGAACCAAAACTAACTCTCGAACCCCAACTCGATTTTCCCGAGTTTGTATTGGTTTTTGAACCTATCATTCTTGAGTCCAAGTCAACCATTCCACCGAGTCACATTCTTTTGTTGGAAATAGGTATAGATCATGATGACTCTGTGATGATTTTTCAAGACTGGTCATGTAAAGGAAGTAAGTTTCACGATAGGATCTTTCATGATCCTATATACTGGGGACTGTAAATATGTAAATAGAAAAGACGTCAATAAAGGTAGGTTCCGTGAACTATCACATTATCTTGATTGGGTAGCAACGCTTGACCCAATCAGACCACCACCGGAATCACTACCTTAAGGTAATATTTTCCTTCCCTTTCTTCTTTTTCATGCATCTATGCATTAATTCATACATTGAGGACAATGCATGAGATAGGTGTAGGGGAGGGTCTAACATAACTTAGGTTTTTTTTCTTTTTATTTAAAAAAAGAAAATAAAAATTAACATTTTCTTTACTTTTAAAACTTTTTGAAAATAGAAATAATATTTTGACATATTTTTTGTAAGAAATTAAGTCAATTTTAAGGAATAGGAAAATCTAAATTAGGATTTCTTATACTTGGTCAAAATAAGATTATTTGTATCATTTTTAGGGTTAGGAAGATAATTTGTCAAAGTAATTTATGTTGGCCCAATGGCCTTCCACTCTAGTTTTGATGATGATCAACACTCATGTAGTTATGTTCACTAATATTCTTGTGTTTCTAAGTTTCAGATCATTAACAGGATATTAGTTGGTGATTAGCTTCAACAAGAGGTGTTTGGAAGCTTATCATGTTGATTCCGGTGCCAAAGCTTAAAGATCATACCTTTGTACTTGGAGAATCACGGAGTTTTGGAGCAAGTCTACTTGAAGATGAAGATCGTCAAGAAGACTTAGGTATCCTAATTTAGATAGAGTTTTAGATCCATTTGTAAAGCTTAGTTTAGTTGATATACTCAAGTGAACACAAAACACACACGTTTCATGATTTGGTTTTTGGTTTTCATGAATAATAGATCAAAACAAGTTTACTTTATACCTATGTATATTAGATATGGTCTAGATATACATACATGCCTTAAACTTGCTAGACAAACTTATTTTGACTATCCTATTCATGTTTTGGAAAAATCAAGTTTGACAAAATACAAGGTTTTGTTTTTGATAAAATTTGCAAGACTCAAAAATGAATTGATCTGTTGATATATTGTCTTGAAATTTTTATCACATGTTTATGTTTTAACATAAAATGATAAAACAAGCTTTATGGAATTTTCAGAAATGATAAAAGGTTTTTATAAATATTTTTCCTAAAATTTTCTGACCATGTTTTGTGCTGACAGGCTGGTCGGTCGACCGTCCCGGTCGACCGCACCAAGGGCCAGTCGACCGTTGCGGTCGACCGACGTGCACAGACGTGCACGTCTGTTAGGCACAGACACGGTCGACCGGGACGGTCGACCGAGTTGAGAGCTCTGCTCTCGGGTTTTCTCGGTCGACCGGGCCGGTCGACCGCAGTTGCCCAACGGTCACAATTCTGACCGTTGGCGGTCGACCGGCAGTCTGTCAGACTGCCAACTCAGCCTAACGGCTAGTTTTGTAAAGGGGCTATATAAACCCCATCTCTTTGGGGATTTTAGCTAAGTTTTTTAAGAGAAAAATTTTCAGTTTTCTGAAGTGTTTAAAAGAGTTTTCAAAAGAGTTTTAAGTGCATAAACTTCTCATCTTTATTGTTTTAGGGTTTTTGAAAAATCAAAGAAAAATAGGTTTTTGGGATTTTTGCTTAGATCTTCAATTCTATCATATTGCAAGTATTTTCCCAAAGATTTTTCTTTGTTGCTTGTTTCCAAAAACACTTGTTTTCCACACTTGAGCTATCTTCTATCCTAAACTATTAGGATCTTGTTTTTGTGGAAAAAGATAAGAGAAAAAGAAAGAGAAGTGTTTGAGGTTGTTTGTTGTAAACCTCATTGTTGTAAACCCTCCTTCATTTGTTGTATCCCTCTTCGGTAGAGGTGATCGGAGTGGTATTGGTTGTGAGCCTCTTCGGTAGAGGTGGAGTTTGGTTGTGAGCCTCTTCGGTAGAGGTGTGTGGATTGGTTGTTGTATTGGCTACGGGCCTTGCCCCTCGGTTGTGAGGTGATTGTTTGAGAGAGGAGTTTGGTACTCCTAGAGTTGTAAGAAATCCTCTTTGGTAGAGGTTCCCTCGGTGGGAGTTGAGATAGTGGAAATCCTACACGGTGGTGTAGGCGGGGATGTAGAGCAAGGTGCTCGAACCTCGAAACAAATCTTGGTGTTTGCGTTGTGATCCATTGTCTCTCTAACTCTCTCTCTTATTATTGTGCAAAGCATCATATTCATATCATATCATATTTGCTTGTGTTGTGCATATTTCATATTGCCTTGCATTTATTCATATTGCTATTCATTCTTATATGCTTGGCTTGATTGTGTGTATTTTATATTGCTTGGATTGCTTGTGTGTGTGTGCCTAACTTATACTCATCCAACAAGAGCTTCACATAGCACCTCAACCCATTTCAAGGGGAATCAAGGGGAGTTAGTCCAGAGCCTCGCAAGGGGAATTCGGCTACACTTGTTGTATTGTATTAGTTTGTGCATAATTTGCATTAGCTTCCGCATTTAGCGCACTTAGTTTGCATTTAGTTTCTTAGATTAGCACTTACACCTATTCACCCCCCTCTAGGTGTTTTTCAATTGGTATCAGAGCTAGTGCTCCTGATACTTAGGCTTAACATCCTAGGAGTGATCCATTTGCTTGCTAATCTCACTTGTATTTGTTTGTTTGCACACATTTAGTTTATACTATGGACTTCATGACCCCACCTAGCTATGATCCTTCCAACATTGACATTTGGAAGTATAGGATGTCCATGTACCTAAAGACCCTAGGTTTGCATGTCTTCCTTGCCGCCACCAAGAGATGTTATCTTGGTGATTGCAATCATATAGGGGCCAATGCACAAGCCCTAGAGGCCATTAGAAGGACTTTATCTAAAGATTATCTTTTATGTGTTTCTAATCTTGATTCCGCTTTTGCAGTGTGGAACAAGTTGACAACAACCACCAACACCTCCAAGCTTCAAGTCCAAATCCAAGAAGAGGAATCTAGTGGAGAATCCAACTCTTACATGGTCCAAGGGAATGACTCCCTTGAGGTACAATCGGAAACTCAACTAGATAGTAATGATTGTGCTAGTTCTTCAAATGATTTTGTTGATCCCCATGCTTTAAATGAAGAACTATCTATTGTGTGTGAAAAATTAATTGAGAAGTATAAAATTTGAAAAAGAAAAGTCTAGATATTGAAAAAGAAAATAAATGTTTGCACTCTAGACTTGATTGTGTTTTGCAAGAGAAAGTTGAGGTCTATAATGAAAGGGATTCATTGAGATCTCAATTGGAACTTGCTTTAAAAGAAAATAAATTTTTAAAGTCTAAAAATGATTGTGAAACTCTTTTGAAGAAAAATGAAAATTTGTCTTCTAAAGTTGATTTTGTTTTAAAAGAGAATGTTGCTTTGAAAAACAAAATCCTTTCTATTTCAAATGAGTTGAATGTTTGTTTAGATAAGAATATTGTTTTGCAAAATAAATTGATGCACATGTTTGCCATGCTAGTGTAGCTTCTTCATCTAGTCTACCTAATGCATGTACCTCTTCTTCTAGGATTAATGATGATATTTGTATGCTAAAGAAGAGAGTAGATTGTTTGGGCTCCACTATGAGCCAATGTGCTAAGAACCATACACGCTTGGAATCCTTGGTTCGAAAGAAACAAGTTCCATCTTCTATGCATGCACACCCTCCACGGCATACACATGCTCCTCACGGACACCATCACACCATGTATGCTCATGTGTACACTTGTACACATTGTGGTCGTAAGGCCATCTTGCTAAATTTTGTTTTGATAGATTACATACTACTAATTTAGCAAAGAAATTTATTTGGGTTAGAGAAGGGACTAACCCCCATGGACCCAACAAGATGTGGGTACCAAAGACCACTCCTCCTATTATTTTTGATGTAGGTGTGGGCTCTCACATGACGTGAGAGTGATGACACCTTGGAGTGGATGCGTTCCGGACTTAAAGGAAATCTATTGGATGCATCACTTTCAAGGGAAGGTTTGGTGGAGAGGACCACCATGTTTGGAGACAAGGAAAGTTGCTTCTTCGGTTTGGTAACAATCCTTTACTCCCATTTATTATGTTTACATGCTTTCCACTTCATTGTTTATAGCATGTTTTGATAGTTTATAGCATATTTTTTTTCTATGGATTAGTATGTTCATTCCATGTTTATTAGATCCTTGACATACATGTATAGTATTTGAGACACTCATGCTTATTTGATTCACATTTAGTGTTCTCACCGTTTGTTTAGCTATAATGTACGTCATGAATCTATTGCATGTGAATTTACATAGTAATCATGTTTTAGTTCTTATGATGTTGATTTCTAGCTTGTTTTGATACTCCTTGTGGTTATGACATGTTTAAATGAGGATTTTGTCAAAACTTGTGTTATACATGTACAAATAGTGAGTTACATTTGTTTTATATGCAATTGAACTTCATGCTCATTTGTATTCACTATATGTACACGCATGAGCTAGTTTTGATGATTCGTTCATTTATACTTGTTATACCTATTTGCATGTATATGTAGTTTAAAATTCAAATAAAAGAATTTTGATGAATTTTGTATGTGTTTTAGTTAGAAATATAGTATTCGTGTTTGTTTTGATGCTCAATGACTTGATTACATGTTTAAGTGTTAGTTTTCATTAAGATTAGGAATTATATTTGTACATATAGTGGGCCACAAATAAATCTATGTATGTTTGGGCTTGATTGCTTATTTGAACCCATTACATGTGTTAGTATAGTCTAGTTTTGATGATTCATACATTTCAAACTTGTATTCCATTTTTGAATTTATTTTATGATTGTGTGTTTCACTTCATGTATATGTTTGTATTGCCAAACTTTAAGATATACATGTATACCCCTTGAGTCATTTGCCTTTCATGCAAATCTATATTTGGACTCAATTGTGTTTAGAGATGTGTATGTATACTTCATGTTTGACAATTCATACATATACCTTGAAATGAAATTTGTTGTGATGAAAATTTAGTTTTTCATGTTTCATGTATTTATGTTTAACCTCATGTATATGTCCATCTAGTTCAAACTAATCTTATACATATACATCTTTTTTGAGCCACGTGCCTTCATGAATATTCATTTAGTGGACTCGTTGAGTTTGGATATGTATGTATATTTTAGCTTGTATTAGACATACATATGCCTTGAAGATTAAATAAGGAGTTTTATATGATTTTTCATGTTTTTGATGGAATTATGTTTTAAGGAATAATTGAGCTTAATGAAATATTTTTCATGATTATGATCTTCACATATTATTTGTACACTCATATCTATTGCTCATGTTTTGTTTCTCATGAGTTATGCTTTATTGGTTAGAGTGATGATTATCATGTGAATTTCATTTTTGTTTTATTCCTTGCTTGAAGGATTCCGTGCTAGTTAACAAGTTTTCCATTTAACTAGTTGCGGTGTTCTTCATTTTGGTAGTGATTTTCAAACAAAACTACATTTTCAAATCTATCTTTGAAAACCCCTACCTTCAAGGGCGGTAGGATGGGAGATCATGTTCATGTATGCCCTAAATTGAAAATCTTTAAAACTTGAATTATGATTGGGTGGTAGATGATATGATGTATACACTTGAACTTATTATTATGTCAATTGGTATCATTGAACTCTTTCAATTAGTATTATTTTGATCTTCTTGTATACTCATATATGTTTTGTATGTATGTATGCTTTAAATTTCAAGTATATCAATTTCTATTGGTATCTATTTTTCATACATATATATATGTTTGTGTTTATGCTAGTGCTTGAGTTTCAATTTTGTTTAAATTGATTACTTTTAAATTGTTATCAAGACTATGCATGACTCTAGTTTGTATTTCATAAAGGGGGAGAAAATTTGATTTTGTATTTCAATTGGTATTTGTACTCCCACTCTTTATGATTAAAAGTTGTTATTTTAAACATATGATGATTTTGTATTTGATCTTCTTGTTTATATGTTTTTTTAAAATGAACAATATTTACAATTGGTATCATATTTAAGAAATTCAAAATTTGTTTTAGTATCAAGATTCATGTTTTAGGAATTCAAGATTTATCTCAAAATGTTGTTTAAAGAAAATATTCAAAGTTTTGATTTGTATTTCCTATATGCAAGGAGAGCTTAACATCTCTCTTACATATAGATTCATGTTGAGTATATTATAAATTGAGGAGCTTGACAACTCTTCTTTATATGATATACGTGTGTAGGGGGAGCTTCACATCTCCTCTTATGCATTACATAATATGTGTTATGTGAATTGGGGCTTGTCATCCTTTCTTCATGTAATGCATATGTGTAGGGAAGCTAACTTAACGTCTTCCTCTTCATGAATGTATATAGCATATAACATATATTGATCCTTGTTTATTGGTATCAAGATGCTTCATTGACATATTTTAATTGATATCATGTTTGTAGTCACCCCTTATTGACTTTGTTTTTGTTTTAGACAAAAGGGGGAGAACATTGTTTGCATTGTTTTGATTGACAAAAAGGGGGAGAAAGATTTTTACCCCTCATTTTATCTATGGTTTTGATTGTTTACCCCTTTGTTGATGATTGACAAAAAGGGGAGAAGTATTTGAGTTTTATATGCATGCTTATGTTTTATATGCATATATCATGTTTTAACATCAAGAATATTAAGTTTAATTGTTTATTAAGTTTAATTGGGTATCCAAATCTTGCTTTGTAATTGTTGTAATTGGTATCTAGAGCTTGCTTTGTTTTGGATATTCCATGTGGTATCTAGAGTTTTTATTGTTTATGCATTATCATTCTTGCATATTTATGTTTATTTGTTTATGCATGAGTTAAGGGGGAGCTTCTTTGAAGCTTAACTTTAATCCATGCATATATAACTCCATGAGTTTTGTCATCATCAAAAAGGGGGAGATTGTTGGCCCAATGGCCTTCCACTCTAGTTTTGATGATAATCAACACTCATGTAGTTATGTTCACTAATATTCTTGTGTTTCTAAGTTTCAGATCATTAACAGGATATTAGTTGGTGATTAGCTTCAACAAGAGGTGTTTGGAAGCTTATCATGTTGATTCCGGTGCCAAAGCTTAAAGATCATACCTTTGCACTTGGAGAATCACGGAGTTTTGGAGCAAGTCTACTTGAAGATGAAGATCGTCAAGAAGACTTAGGTATCCTAGTTTAGATAGAGTTTTAGATCCATTTGTAAAGCTTAGTTTAGTTGATATGCTCAAGTGAACACAAAACACACACGTTTCATGATTTGGTTTTTGGTTTTCATGAATAATAGATCAAAACAAGTTTACTTTATACCTATGTATATTAGATATGGTCTAGATATACATACATGCCTTAAACTTGCTAGACAAACTTATTTTGACTATCCTATTCATGTTTTGGAAAAATCAAGTTTGACAAAATACAAGGTTTTGTTTTTGATAAAATTTGCAAGACTCAAAAATGAATTGATATGTTGATATATTGTCTTGAAATTTTTATCACATGTTTATGTTTTAACATAAAATGATAAAACAAGCTTTATGGAATTTTCAGAAATGATAAAAGGTTTTTATAAAATATTTTTCCCAAAATTTTCTGACCTTGTTTTGTGCTGACAGGCTGGTCGGTCGACCGTCCCGGTCGACCGCACCAAGGGCCGGTCGACCGTTGCGGTCGACCGACGTGCACAGACGTGCACGTCTGTTAGGCACAGACACGGTCGACCGGGACGGTCGACCGAGTTGAGAGCTCTGCTCTCGGGTTTTCTCGGTCGACAGGGCCGGTCGACCGCAGTTGCCCAACGGTCACAATTCTGACCGTTGGCGGTCGACCGGCAGTCTGTCAGACTGCCAACTCAGCCTAACGGCTAGTTTTGTAAAGGGGCTATATAAACCCCATCTCTTTGGGGATTTTAGCTAAGTTTTTTAAGAGAAAATTTTTCAGTTTTCTGAAGTGTTTAAAAGAGTTTTCAAAAGAGTTTTAAGTGCATAAACTTCTCATCTTTATTGTTTTAGGGTTTTTAGAAAATCAAAGAAAAATAGGTTTTTGAGATTTTTGCTTAGATCTTCAATTCTATCATATTGCAAGTATTTTCCCAAAGATTTTTCTTTGTTGCTTGTTTCCAAAAACACTTGTTTTCCACACTTGAGCTATCTTCTATCCTAAACTATTAGGATCTTGTTTTTGTGGAAAAAGATAAGAGAAAAAGAAAGAGAAGTGTTTGAGGTTGTTTGTTGTAAACCTCATTGTTGTAAACCCTCCTTCATTTGTTGTATCCCTCTTCGGTAGAGGTGATCGGAGTGGTATTGGTTGTGAGCCTCTTCGTAGAGGTGGAGTTTGGTTGTGAGCCTCTTCGGTAGAGGTGTGTGGATTGGTTGTTGTATTGGCTACGGGCCTTGCCCCTCGGTTGTGAGGTGGTTGTTTGAGAGAGGAGTTTGGTACTCCTAGAGTTGTAAGAAATCCTCTTTGGTAGAGGTTCCCTCGGTGGGAGTTGAGATAGTGGAAATCCTACACGGTGGTGTAGGCGGGGATGTAGAGCAAGGTGCTCGAACCTCGAAACAAATCTTGGTGTTTGCGTTGTGATCCATTGTCTCTCTAACTCTCTCTCTTATTATTGTGCAAAGCATCATATTCATATCATATTATATTTGCTTGTGTTGTGCATATTTCATATTGCCTTGCATTTATTCATATTGCTATTCATTCTTATATGCTTGGCTTGATTGTGTGTATTTTATATTGCTTGGATTGCTTGTGTGTGTGTGCCTAACTTATACTCATCCAACAAGAGCTTCACATAGCACCTCAACCCATTTCAAGGGGAATCAAGGGGAGTTAGTCCAGAGCCTCGCAAGGGAAATTCGGCTACACTTGTTGTATTGTATTAGTTTGTGCATAATTTGCATTAGCTTCCGCATTTAGCGCACTTAGTTTGCATTTAGTTTCTTAGATTAGCACTTACACCTATTCACCCCCCTCTAGGTGTTTTTCAATTTAGTCTTGATCTTTACCTTGATGTAATATGCACACTTATATATTAAACACTTAGGGTTCTAAAACAAAGATTCTTATGCCTTAAAAAAATTAAAAAAAAAGAAAAAAATATAAAAGATAAGCAAATCTAATTATTGATTAGCTAGGTGCTTTGGCCTAAGCAAGCCTTAGTATTTATGCGAAAGATGATTAGATAAGTTTGAGAAAAAAATATATAAAATTCCTCTGATTAAGCTGGGTATTTGTGCCTAATAAAGTATAAGTATTCACGCCTAAAAGTGGTTCATATAATAAAATCCTTAGTTTTGTGGCCTTATTTGCTCGAGTCCTTAAGTCCTTGGGGTGTTTTCTCACCCGGTGCCCTAAGATAGTTTGGTTTGAGAGTCATCGATTAAAGGCTCGTTACATGGGCAGATTAGAAAGCCTAATAGAACTAAGGAATAATATCACCAAAATATATATATAAATAAATAAGGCATAAGAGTTAGAGTCAAAGAACCCTTAGTCAAAGTTTTCACGGTCACAAGGTGCATATAACTTAGGGTAAAGTAATAGACTAGATGAGAAGTACAATTTGACTCTTTACTTTGATTGATAAAAAATTTTTGAATAGAGACTAAGTTTACGAATGAAAAAATCGGTTTTCGTATAACTTATAGATTACTTAAAACTTACAATAATATTTCAAATATTTTTCTTTCAAAATGTGTTTTTAAAATACTAACATTTTTCTCTTTCTTTACGGATTTTGTGGGTGTAATCCACTGAAAACCCTCACGAGACAAAACTCGTCCTCTAGGGGTAACCTAGAGGTTTAACGGCATGTTGCACAAGCTCAGTGCAATCGCGTGACCTGCGAAAGTGGTCTAATAATCTTTGGTTTAGTTTTGTTGCTTTGCTCGAGAACGAGCAAAAGATAAGTGTGGGTGTGTGATTGCACACATTTATTGCATTATTCTTTATTACATTCCACATTTATCATGTAATAAATCTGCTAAATTGCTTGTCTAAAATGTCTATTTTTCAGAAGATAATCATGGGGAGAAAGAGGATAAAATCAAATAAATATCAGTTAAATTCAGATTTAACTAGATTTATTTGGTTAGAGGAGGATGATCCCAAATCCAGTTGGTTAAATTCAGTTTTTGGTGAATTAAGTGATTAAAGCTAAAGATCAACCGAGGATAACGTCAAATATAGAGTTCAAATCCAAAGGGATAAATGGATGAGAGAATATCAATAGATGAGAAGAAGCAATTCAGACTCAAATTCTGGCTAGATACATTTTAGTATTTGAATCATAACTTTTGCTACCAGAACTCAGATCTAATGATTCAAGATGATCCAGAAAGAGGACTTAAAGGGCTACAACTCTTAAGTTGATCATTATTTCTAATTCTGTCATTTGATAAGTAATATTTAGCAAACAATACGCTACTAAACTGCAGATCAGAACTGAATATCCACATCAAATCAAGTTTGGACATAAGGGAGTTCATAAATTGCCAGCTTTACTTATCTTCATACTCCTCTACCCTCTGCATTTCTCCTATAAATACCTGCACTCAAAGGCAAAAGGGACGACCATGCAGAGATAGGATTTAGTCCAATTTTTTATTCTTTGTAGTGTAGGTTTTTGTTTTCTTTTTATGTAATTTTAATTTCTTTGTAAGCTTAGGTTAATTGAGATTCATGTAAGTAAGAGAGAGAGGCTTATGTTGAGAGTGACACTGATGTACCTCCTCCTTTCTTCCATCGTTTCTGCTAGCAATAAAAGGTAACTTTTTTTTATGTTCGTCTTTACTTTTGTTTCCTTCTTCTTCTTTCTACTTTTTCTCTTTTTGGTTATGATGAGCATTCAAGTGAATCTAATAGCATCAGTATAACAATGTTTGTGTGAGTACCAACGATATTTCATGATGAAGTTCTCCTCCTCAAGACTCCGTATCATTTCATTCTTGTTCGTCTTGATGATGTAATGCCAATGGGGACTGAGCTCGATCTTATGGCTTATGCGTTGAACGCCTCCAAAGTAAGGTAGAACATGCAAGGGTTCCAGGTAAGTCATCAACCAAAGGAGGTAAGTATTTCTTTAATCTTTTCTTTCTTTTCTTTTATTTCTTTAGTTTAGATCACCAACAACACCCACTTCTTTTATCACTCCTTTTCCATTTCTTTGTACATATCCAATTCTAGTTTCTCCATCTTCCCAATCTCTCACTTTCTGCCTAATTTCATTGTAATTTATTTTTCTTTTCTTTTTAAGAAACTAAAGAAGAACTTTAACCATTAATGGTAGCATAAAAGAGAACTTGCTAAACAAGCTTCCATCGCTAGTCCCTCCTTGTGGATCACGACCCGCATAGCCACTTGCTATCGCGGTAGAATTGAGTAACTTGCACTCTTTAATCTTAAAATCTGAAATACTGTATTTTGTGTGCAGGTTCTAACTCAATCAAGAAGTGATTTGTACAAATGAGATTGAAAAAGAGTGATAAAAGATTTGGTGGATTGTGGTGTTCTAAACTAAATGATTAAAAGAAAAGAAACTAAAAATTACTTACTTCTTTTGGTCAAATACCTACCTTGAATCTTTTGCAATGATGTTACCTTGAAGCGAGGCGATCAATGTATAGCCCATAAGAGTTGATTCACGTTTCCTCCACATTATATCATCAAGACGTTACAAGTATGAAGTGATACAAAATGAAACTCAAAATCCATCATCATGGGTTATTGGTGGCACTCGCAAAGGCAAGACTCTTTCGATGCTTTTAGACTCACTTGGATAACAATTGTACCAAAAGAAGAAAAGTAGAGAAGAAGAAGAAGAACACAAAAACAAGTACATACAAAAGGGAACTACAGATTCGATTTTATAACAATAAGAGAAAGAAGGAAATCTTACACCGGTGTCACTCTCAGCACAAGCTTCGTTCTCGTTCTCCTATGAAACTCTGATCTCCTCTGATTTACATAAATTAAAACTAAAAATTACATGAAAAGAAAAATAAAAACCTACACTACAAAGAATGAAAAACTGGACTAAATCCTATCTCTGCATGATCGTCCCCATTTTCAGTAACAATCCTACCTTTTATAGGCAAAAACCCAGAGGGGAGAGGTGTGAGAAGATAGGGGGAGCAAACGCTCCCCCTAACTCCCTAACAAAGCCACGGAAACGCAACTTTGGTCGCGTTTTCGCGGCAAGGGTGTGGCCAGGTGGCCAGACTCTGTTTGTGGTGCTCCCCGGCTTCTCGATTTGTATTTATCTTCAGCTGGATTTGCAGTTTAAGTCCGGGATTTTGATGAAATGGCCTTTGATCCTTGGCTTCAACCGAATCAATTTGTAGAGATTTGTTTCAACTAGTTTTCAACCTCTTTGATTTGTCAAGATCTACCCTGATTCCCTGATTTTGAATTTATTCTGATTTAATTCAGAATTGATGGGCTTTTGGGCTCATTTCTCTTCACTCTCCTTTAGGAACGGGCCTGCAAATAAATCAAACATTTAATTAGGAAAAAGCAGAGTTTATTCTATAATAAGTATGAGAATATGATAACGAATGTGCAATATTAGTGACCAATCAAGTAGGAATAGGTACGAGACCTTTCTCCTGCTGGTAGTGTGGATCTGTGATTCTGCAAGTGTATTGCACATTTTGTATCACATATGTCACATTTTCTTCATTTATTTTTAAATAAAACTCTGCTTTTTAATATATTTTTATGCTCAGTGGTATGCAGTATAATTAATAAATAAAATGGAGAGATTGACAGATTATCCAATTAAATCTAAATAATTCAAAAGATCAAGAAAATCAAAGGATCAATTCAAATCCAAAAGTTCTACAAGCTATCTTATCTAAAAACTGAATATATCAGATAAAGATAATATCATCTAATTTCAATGAGAAATGGGTTGTTTGAAGACCCTATCGGTTTCATCAATCCTAGAAGACAAATTGAAAATCTAAGAGGATAAATGAATAGAGAGAATATCAATGGATGAGATGAATCAATCATATTTGGAATTAAAGAGGAAAATCTAAGTAAATTCGGAGTTTTAAATCAATTTAGACTTGGATTTAGACTGAACACTCTTTAGTATTTTAATCATAACTTTTGGTACCGAATATTTAATCTGATGATTCAAGATGATCCACAAAGAATACTTAAAGGATGACAATTCTTGTGTTGATTACTCTTTCCAATACAATCACTTGATAAGTGATATCAGCAATCAATACTCCAACAAATTACAGATCAGAATTGAATTTTCACATAAAAATCTGAATAAATCAAATCAAGTTTGGAGATAAGGGGAGGATTCAAATTCAGAAATAGCTAGCTCCCCTATCTCTCCACTCGTCTCTCCGATCCATTTCAACCCTATAAATAACCCACACATTAGAGGCAAAGGGACAAGAAAGCAGAGAGTAGAAGTTAGGCTATTATGTAGTTTATAACTTAGATTTTTTTTGTTTTCTTTTATATAATTTTTGTTTTATTTGTGTAACTGAGAGGAGAGGAGAGTTTCATGGAGGAATGAGAGCAAAGTGTGTACTGAGGGTGACACCGGTGTAAGTAAATCTTTTCTTTCATTATTATTTAAATCAAATCGAAGTTTCTTTTCTTCTTTATGCTTATTTTTATCTGCTTTCCTCTTCTGTGTTTGTGAATCCAAATGACTCTGATAGTCTCAAAGTTGCCTTACCCTTGCAAGCGTCGTTAATGGCTTATGATGATGGATAGCCATTCCTATGATAGTGTAGCATGCCCCTTCATTTCGTAGTGTAAATTAGGAATGGGGAAGATCCTATTTGTCATACTTCGCTCTCCTTCAAATAAAGGTACATCGTCAATACGGGTCAAAGGTAAGCAGGCGCCGATGAGGTAAGTAAGTATTTTTTAGGGTTTAGCTTTCTTTCTTTTAATTTTTAATTTAGATCACCAACTCACAATCTCTCAACTCTATTCATTATTTTTCACTTTCTTTGTACAAAATCATTTTCTGTTTTTCTCCACCTTCTCAATCTACCACTTTCTTAACAATTTAACATAACTTATTTTCTTTTTTTTAAACTGAAAGAAGAACTTTAATCATTTTTTATGAACTAAAGAGAACTTACAAAAAACTTTCATCGCTAGTCACTCCTTGTGGATCACGATCCGCATAGCCACTCACTATATAAGTAGCATTGAGTTGCACTTCTGTTCTATATTCCTGAAATTCTGTATTTTCTATGTGCAGATTCCAACTCAATCAAAATTTTTACGTCGTTGCAGGAGAGGGACAGTAAGTAATTCTCTTTTTAAATTTATTTTTAGTTAACTTTCTTTTTTGTTCTTGGTGTGCAGTGATAGATATCAAGAAAATTTTTGCTGCATTAGACATATAAGTGGCCTTGGACTCTGCTCAAGGAAGCAAAGCTCAGAAGCCCTTAAATTTGCTGCATTCACGCGGCAATCTGAGTGAACTACTAACCTGTATTCTTTGCGGTTTGGTTGAATTGCAAAGCTAAATTTCGGAAGCTATTTATTTTTTTTTTTAACTCATTGTACATACTTTCTAACCTCAACAGTAAATTGACGTTTATTAAATGTTAAAAATGGTTTAGACTTTGCATGTAGGCACGTGTCTAATTCGTTTGCATTTTGCATTACTGTTGAAGAGCACTGGAGCAAAAGTACGTGTACATAGCATATAGTATAGAAACACTTCTGAATTGTTTACATTACTTAATTGTTGCTTTACATGTACACATTGTACTAAATTGATTTAAGGGCTTGTCTTATAAACATTATAAGGTGAAAAAATCATTACCCTCCCTTAACCCACAAACAGTCTCCTCATTCACTAACCTAAGCCTAAGTAAAACTGAGTAGACTGGCCTTAGGGACATCTCGGACTCAATAGGAGACTAAACAAAGGGGAAAGTTGATTAGAATTTGACTCTTGCCAAATCGATGTTAAATATTGGGGATTGAGAGGTAAAACCTCGAAGAACAGTGGTTTAGCATAATTAGGCCCGTTACATAGTCACAGATATCTCCCACTGATCTTGTTCGTACATGACCGACTAACTTGTGGTCAGATTCTGTAATATACCCCCCGTAGACAGTCTAACCAGTTAGGAGTCGTCTAGGTTTAAGGTCTACCATAACTTAGGCTAGATTTTTCTTTTTGTTTCTTTGTTATTTTTTCTTTGTTTGTTTTTGACATTTTTGTGTGATATGGCTTATAATAACAATTTTTTCAATTTTAATGGTAATCAATATTACACCCCGACCTCTTTCGACTCGGATATTACCAACCCTGCATATCATAACTTTAACCAACCTAGTGTGCGGATTGGTCTTATCCGAATCAATACATGCCCTAGTCCCAATACTGTGAACAAGACTGAAATAATCATCACTACTCTTCACAGAGTCAATAGGGATACAACTCCCCCGAGTCATATTGTCAGCCACCATTCTAACATTCAGCCTATAATTTTCTTAGTCATGATAAACCAATAGAGGAAAAATCTGAGGTTATGAAAAGTATAAAAGTGATCGGTCGCTGATACTGCATATTTATTGTCACATTTATATAATAAACTCTGTTTTTAATCCTTTTTGTTGTCTATTTTATATGCAGGCTGTTACTAAAGGAGAGGGAAGAAAAAAGCCCAAAGCCCATCAAAAGTCTGATTTAATTCAGAATTAATTCAAATCAAAGACTAGGGTAGATTAGGGCAAATCAGAGAAGATAAAATCAGTTGAACAAGCGGTTAAAATAAGATCTTCACAAATCAATTGGTTAAAGCCAAAGACCAAAAGAGATTTCGTCAAATCCAGTACCAAAACTGCAAATCCAGCAAGAGATAAAATAATATCGCGAAACCAGGGAGCATCACCCCCCGGATGAGGCCACCTAGCCACACCCAGGCTGCACGTTTCTGCGGTTGCCGCGTTTTCGTAGCTTTGTTGAGGTTGTTGGGGGAGCGTTTGCTCCCCCTATCTTCGTACGCTCTCCCCCGTTTAGTTTTTTCCTATAAATACTGTGTTTTCAGAGACTACAGGGAACGATGAAGCAGAGAGAGGTTCTTAGGTCAGTTTTTCACTCTTTTTAGTGTAGGTTTTTATTTTCATTTTATGTAATTTTTATTTATTTGTAAGCATAGGTTAGACTGAGATTCATGTAAGCAAGAGAGAGAGACTTATGTTGAGAGTGACAGCGATGTAACCTCCTCCTTTCTTTCATCATTTCTACAAGCAATCAAAAGTAACATATTTATGCTCTTCTTTGTTTATATGTTCTTCTTCTTCTTTCTACTTTTTCTCTTTTGGTTTTGATGAATATCCAAGTGAATCTAGAAGCATCAGTATAGCCATGTTTGTGTGAGTGCCACCGATATTTCATGATGATGTTCTCCTCCTCAAGATTCTGTATCATTTCATTCTTATTCGTCTTGATGATATAATGCGAATGGGACTGAGCTCGATCTTATGGGTTATGCGTTGATCGCCTCCGAAGTAAGGTAAAACATGCAAGAATTTCAGGTAAGTAATCAATTGGAAAAGGGTAAGTATTTCTTTTAGGTTTAACTTTATTTCTTTTAATTTTTAGTTTAGATCACCAACACCACAATTTCCCAACTCTTTTATTCACTCTTTTTAATTTCTTTGTATAAATTCATCTTCTATTTTCTCCATCTTCTCAATCTATCACTTTTTCTTAACTTAACTGTAACTTATTTTTCTTTTCTTTTGAAGAACTAAAAGAAGAATTTTTAACTATTTTTTATAACCTAAAAGAGAACTTACTAAAAGGCTTCCATCGCTTGTGGATCATGACCCGCATAGTCACTTGCTATAGCGGTAGTATTGAGTACTTACACATTATATTTATAAGTTCTGAAATTCTATATTCTTGTGTGCAGGTTAAACTTCAATCAAGAAGCCATGATTAAGTCCCAAGAACAAAAGCTGAAAATGATAGACTCATAATTCCCACAAGACTCCCAAATCCATGATCCTTACTCCATATTCCAAGTCCCACAAAAAGAAGAAGAACCTATGGACTTAGAAGGAACATGAAAAACCTGATTCAGTCCTAAAATAATTTTTTCCAATCTATCGATAGGTTAGAAGCACAAATGAGTCGTTATATAAACATAGTGAAAGATAGGAATGCGGAAACTCTACCTAACACATGTTCGACCATTCCCGATTGCCCTAACCATATTGATAGGAACGAAGAATCTTGGTGTCTTGGAGACTTTGATCAAGACTCAATTTCATCATACAAATTTGAACTTGACATCCAAACTTTGGACAGATTGGCAAGTTTTCCATTCAATTAGATTGAACTTGAATGTGAATCTGACCCCGATTCTCAACCTTGTGATTCAGTTTTCATCTTCGAATCTATGTTGATTCCGGTATCCTCACCTAATTTGGACCAATTTCTGGAATCAATATTTATTCCCGTACCCATAAATGTAAAAATTGAATCACCAACTTTGAATAGTCACATTCAATTGATGGGAAAAGAATGTGAATTTTAATTATTTTATCAACTCTTGAATCAAAACTGACTCTTAACCCAAAGTTAATTTTTTCGAGTTAGTATTGGCTACAAAACCTATCACTCTTGAGCCCAAGTCAACCATTCTACCGAGTCACATTTTTTTGTTGGACACAGGTATAGCCCATGATGACTCCGTGATGATTTTACAAGACTGGTCATGTAAAGGGAATAAGTTTCATGATAGGATCTTTCATGATCCAATTCATATTGTGCACTGTAAATATGTAAATAAAAAAGAGGTCAATAAAAGTGGGTTCCGTGAACCACCACATTATCTTGATTGGTAGCAACTCTTGGCCCAATCCGACCACCACCGGAACCACCACCTTAAGGTAATATTTTTCTTCTCTTTCTTCTTTTTCATGTATGTATGCATTCATTGAGGATAATGTATAAGATAGGTGTTGGGGAGGGTTCTAACATAACAAAGGTTTTTTTATTTAAAAAATAAAAAATAAAAAATAACATTTTCTTTGCCTTTAAAAACTTTTGAAAAGATAAACAATATTTTGACATATTTTCTATAAGAAATTAAGTCAATTTTAAGGAATAGGAAAATCATAAATAAAATTTCTTATACTTGGTCAATATAAGATTATTTGTTTGATTTCTAGGGTTAGAAAGAAAACTTGAAAAAGTAATTTAGTCTTGATCTTTACCTTGATGAAATATGCAACTTTATGACACATACACACTTAGGGTTCAAAAACAAAGATTCTTATGCCTTATTAAATATATATAGATATATATATATATATTATATATATCAAAAATCTTCTGATTAAGTTGGGTATTTGTGTCTCATAAAGCATAAGTATTCACGCTTAAAGCAGTCCATATAATAAAATTCTTAGTTTTGTGTCCTTATTTGCTCGGGTCCTTAAGTCCTTGGGGTGTTTTCTCACCTGGTGCCCTAAGACCGTCCGGTTTGGGTGTCACTGACTAAAGGCTCGTTACATGGGCAAATTAGAAAGCCTAATAGAACTAAAGAATAATACCATCAAAAATATAAAAAAAAATAAGGCATAAGAGTTAGAGCTAAAGAACCCCGAGTCAAAATTTCACGGTCACAAGGTGCATATGATTTAGGGTAATGTAATATATTAGATTAGAAATACAAGTTTAACCCCTTACCTTGCTTGATAAAAAGTTTTTTAGTAGAGACTAAATTTAGAAAGGAAAAATTATGTTTTCTAATAACTTACAGAGTACTTGAACTTTTACAATAATACTTCAAATATTTTTCTTTTCAAATTACTTTTCGAAAATACTAACTATTTGTTTCTCTTTCTTTATAGATTTTGTGGGTGTAATTCACTGAAAATCCTCACGAAATAAAACTAATCCACTAGGGTAACCTAGAGGTTTAACGGCTTGTTGCACATGCTAAATGCAGCCGCAATTCCGACGAAAGTGAGTTAATGTTAGGTCAGTTTGATTTTTCTTTTCTTTTTGTTTTGCTCAAGGACGAGCAAAGGATAAGTGTGGGGGTATGATTGTGCACGTGCATTGCACATTTTATATCACATGTCATATTTTTTCATTTATTTTTAAATAAAACTCTGCTTTTTAATGTATTTTCATGTTCATTAGTCTGCAGTATAATTAAAAAAAATGGAGAGATTGACAGATTTATCCAATTAAATCCAAATAATTCAAAAGATCAAGCAAATCAAAGGGATCAATTCAAATCCAAAAGTTCTAGAAGCTATCTTATCTAAAAACTGGGTATATTAGATAAAGATAGTATCATCTAATTTCAAGGAGAAAATGGATTGTTTGAAGACCCTATCAGTTTCGCTGAAGATAAATAGATATCTCATCAATTTTAGAAGACAAGTTGAAAATTCAAGAGGATAAATGGATAGAAAGAAGATCAACGGATGAGATGAATCAATTTTATTTGGAGATAAGGAGGAAAATCCAAGTAAATTCAGAGTTGAAAATTGATTTAGACTCGGATTTAGACTGTACACTCTTTAGTATTGTAATCATAACTTTCGATACCGAAACTCAAATCTGATGATTTAAGATAATCAAAAAGGAAGACTTAAAAGGGCTACAATTCTTATGTTGATTACTCTTTTCAATTTTATCACTTGATAAGTGATATTCAGCAATCAACACTCCACCAAGTTGCAAATCAGAATTGAATTTCCACATAAAATTCTGAATAAATTAAATCAAGTTTAGAGATAAGGGGAGGATTCAAATTTAGAAATAGCCAGCTCCTCCTATCTCTCCACTCGTCTCTCATATCCATTTATACCCTATAAATACCCCATAGATCAGAGGCAGAGGGACAAGGAAGCAGAGAGTAGAAGTTAGGTTATTCTGTAGTTTGTAACTTGGGTTTTTTATTTTCTTTTATGTAATTTTTATTTTATTTATGTAACTGAGAGGAGAGTTTCATGAAGGAATGAGAGCAAATCTTGTACCGAGGGTGACACCGGTGTAAGTAAGTCTTTTCTTTCATTATTATTTGAATCAAATTGAAGTTTCTTTTCTTCTTTACTCTTGTTTTGTTTGCTTACCTCTTCTGTGTTTGTGAATCTAAATGACTCAGATAGCCTCGAAGTTGCCTTGCCCTTGTATGCGCCGTTAATGGCTTTTGGTGATGGATAGCCATTCCTATAGTAGTGTAGCTTGCCGCTTCATTTCGTAGTGTAAATCGGGAATGGGAAAGATCCTATTGTCATACTTGGCTCGCCTTCAAACGAAGGTATATCGTCAATACGGGTCAAAGGTAAGCAGGCGTCGAAGAGGTAAGTAAGTATTTTTTAGGGTTTAACTTTCTTTCTTTTAATTTTTAGTTTAGATCACCAACATCACCATCTCTCAACTCTATTCATTATTTTTCACTTTCTTTGTACAAAATTATTTTCTAATTTTCTCTACCTTCTCAATCTACCACTTTCTTAACAATTTAACATAACTTATTTTTCTTTTCTTTTAAAGAACTGAAAGAAGAACTTTATCCATTTTTTGTGAACTAAAGAGAACTTACAAAAAGCTTCCATCGCTAGTCCCTCCTTGTGGATCACGACCCGTATAGCCACTTGTTATAGTGATAGCATTGAGCACTTGCACTTCTATTCTGTATTCTTGAAATTCTATATTTTCTGTGTGCAGGTTCCGACTCAATCAAAATTTTGGTGCCATTGTCAGGGTGGGACGGTAAGTAATTCTCTTTTTAAATTTATATTTTTTGTTAACTTTCTTCTTTGTTCTTGGTGTGCAGTGATAGATATCAAAGAAATTTTTGCTGCATTGGACATATAAGTAGCCCTGAACTCTGCTCAAGAAAGCAGAGCCCAGAAGCCCTCAGATTTGCTACATACATGCGGCAATCTGAGTGAACTACTAACCTATATTTTTTGCAGGTTAGTTGAATAGCAAAGCTAAATTTCTACAGCTATTTATTT
Organism: Agave tequilana; assembly: GCA_038442645.1. Taxonomy (NCBI): domain Eukaryota; kingdom Viridiplantae; phylum Streptophyta; class Magnoliopsida; order Asparagales; family Asparagaceae; genus Agave; species Agave tequilana. The sequence goes on from JAVJIF010011366.1 coordinate 106,972, forward strand.
TCTTGTTCAACTCATTATATATACTTTCTAACCTCAATAATAAATTGATGTTTGTTAAATGCTAAAATGGTTTAGACTTTGCATTTAGGCACGTGTCTAATTCGTTTATATTTTACATTACTGTTGAAGAGTGCTAGAGTAAAAGTACGTGTGCATAGCATGTAGTATAGGAACATTTTTGAATTTTTTACATTTCTTAAGTATTTCTTTACATGTACACATTGTACTAAATTGATTTAAGGGCTTGTCCTTTAAACAAGATATGGTGAGAAAGTCATTATCCTCCCTTAGCCCACAAACAATCTCCTGACTCACTAACTCAAGCCAAACTAAAACTGAGTAGATGTTGACCCTAGGGACATCTCGGGCTCAATAGGAGACTGGCCTAAGGGGAAAATTAATTAGAATTTGACTCTTGCCAAATCGGTGTCAAAGGTTGGGGATTGAGAGGTAAAACCTCGAAGAATAGTGATTTTGCATAATTAGGCTTGTTGCTTAGGTATAGATACCTCCAACTGATCTTGCCCCTACCCAGCTGATTAACTTGTAGTCAGATTCTGTAATATACCCCCATAGACAGTCTAACCAGTTAGGAGTCGTCTAGGTTTAAAGTCTACCCTAACTTAGGCTTGAGTTTTCTTTTTTGTTTATTTGTTTGTTTTTTTATTTGTTTTTGACATTTCTTGTGTGATATGGCTTATAACAATAATTTTTTCAATTTTAATGGTAATCCATATTACACCCCAACCTCTTTCAACTCAGATATTACCAACCCGGCATATCATAACTTTAACCAACCTAGTGTGTCGGATTGGTTTTATCCGAATCAATACATGCCCCAGTCCCAATACTGTGAACAAGACTGGAATAATCATCACTACCCTTCACAAAGTCAATGGGGATACAACTCTCCCGAGTTATATTGTCAACCACTATTCCAACATTCAACCTATAATTTTCTTAGTCATAATCAACCGATAGAAGAAAAATCTGAGGCTATGAAATGTATAGAAGCCATAATTGAGTCCCAAGAACAAAAGTTGAAAATGATGGACTCATAATTCCCACAAGATTCCAAATCCAAGATCCTTGCTCCATATTCCAAGTCCCACAAGAAGAAGAAGAACCTATGGACTCAGATAGGGTGTAGAAAACCTAATTGAGTCCAAAAATAATTTTTTTTAATCTATCGATAGGCTAGAAGCACAAATGAGTCGTTATATCAACATAGTGAAAGATACCAATGATGGAACTCTACCTAACACATGTTCGACCATTCATGCCCTAGCCATATTGATAGGAACGAAGAATCTTGGTGTCTTGAAGACTTTGATCAAGACTCAATTTCATCACACAAATTTGACCTTGACCAATTTCAAACCTTGAACAAATTGGCAAGTTTTTCATTCAATGAGATTGAACTTGAATGTGAATGTGACCCCGATCCCCAACCTTGTAATTTAGTTTTCATTTTCGAATCTATGTTCATTCTGATATCCTCACCCAATTTGGACCAATTTTCAGAGCCAACATTTATTTCCGTACCCATAGATCTAGAAATTGAATCACCAACTTTGAATAGTCACATTCCATTAATGAAAAAAGAATGTGAATTTCAATTATTTGATTTGGACTCAACTCTTGAATCAAAACCGACTCTTGAACCCAAAGTTAATTTTTCTGAGTTAGTATTGGTTACAAAACCTATCACTCTTGAGCCCAAGTCAACCATTCCACCTAGTCACATTCTTTTGTTGGACACAGGTATAGACCATGATGACTCCGTGATGATTTTTCAAGACTGGTCATGTAAAGGGAATAAGTTTCATGATAGGATCTTTCATGATCCTATTCATATTGGGGACTGTAAATATGTAAATAGAAAAGAGGTCAATAAATGTGGGCTCTGTGAACCACCACATTATCTTGATTGGATAGCAACGCTTGGTCCAATCCAACCACCACCGGAACCACCACCTTAAGGTAATATTTTCCTTCTCTTTCTTCTTTTTCATGTATGTATGCATTCATTGAGTACAATGCATAAGATAGGTGTTGGGGAGGGTTCTAACATAACATAGGTTTTTTTATTTAAAAATAAAAAATAACATTTTCTTCGCCTTTAAAAACTTTTGAAAAGAGGAACAATATTTTGACATATTTGCTATAAGAAATTAAGTCAATTTTAAGGAATAAGAAAATCATAAATAAGATTTCTTATACTTGGTCAAAATAAGATTATTGTTTGATTTCTAGGGTTAGAAAGAAAACTTAAAAAAATAATTTAGCCTTGATCTTTACCTTAATGAAATATGCAACTTTATAATACTTACACTCTTAGGGTTCAAAAACAAAGATTTTTATGCCTTATTAAATATATATACATAAATTATATATATCAAAAATTCTCTGATTAAACTGGGTATTTGTGCCTTATAAAGCATAAGTATTCACGCCTAAAAGCGGTCCATCTAATAAAATCCATAGTTTTGTGGCCTTATTTGCTCGAGTCCTTAAGTCCTTGGAGTGTTTTCGAACCCGGTGCCCTAAGACCGTCCGATTTGAGTGTTACCGACTAAAGGATTGTTATATGGGCAGATTAGAAAGCCTAATAGAACTAAGGAATAATACCATCAAAAATATAAAAAAATAAAGCATAAGAGTTAGAGTTAAAAAACCCCGAGTCAAAATATTAACTGTCACAAAGGTTAGGGTAAAGTAATAGACTAGAAGAGAAATACAAGTTTAACCACTTACCTTAATTGATAACAAATTTTTAAATAGAGACTAAGTTTAGAAAGAAAAAATTATGTTTTCCTATAGCTTACAGATTACTTGAACTCTTACAATAATACTTCAAATATTTTTTCTTTTCAAAATGCTTTTCAAAAATACTAACTCTTTGTTTCTCTTTCTTTATGGATTTTGTGGATGTAATCCACTGAAAATTTTAACGAGACGAAACTCATCCTCTAGGGGTAATCTAGAGGTTTAACGGCTTGTTGCACGTGCTAAGTACAACCGTGATTCCTACGAAAATGAGTTAATGTTAGGTCAGTTTTGTTTTTCTTTTCTTTTTGTTTTGCTCGAGGACGAGCAAAAGATAAGTGTGGGGGTGTGATTGTGCACGTGAATTGTACATTTTGTATCACATATGTCATATTTTTTATTTATTTTTAAATAAAACTCTGCTTTTTAATGTTTTTTCATGTTCAGTGGTATGCAATGTAATTAACGAAAAAAATGGAGAGATTAACAGATTTATCCAATTAAATCCAAATAATTCAAAATATCAAGCAAATTAAAGGGAGCAATTCAAATCCAAAGGTTCTACAAGCTATCTTATCTGAAAATTAGATATATCAGATAAAGATAATATCATCTAATTTCAAGTGAAAAATGGATTGTTTGAAGGCCCTATCGGTTTCGTTGAAGATAAATGGATATCACATCAATTCTAAAAGATAAATTAAAAATCCAAGAGGATAAATAGATAGAGAGAATACCAACAGATGGGATGAATCAATCATATTTGGAGATAAGGAGGAAAATCTAAGTAAATTCAGAGTTTTAAATCAATTTAGTCTCGGTTTCAGATTGGACACTCTTTAGTATGTTAATCATAACTTTCTTTATCGAAAATCAAATTTTATCATTTAAGATGATCCAGAAAGAAGACTTAAAAGGCTACAATTCTTATGTTGATCACACTTTTTATTTCTATCATTTGATAAGTGATATTCAGCAATCAATAAGCCAACAAGTTGCAGATCAGAATTGAATTTTCACATAAAATTTTGGATAAATCAAATCAAGTTTGGAGATAAGGGGAGGATTCAAATTCAGAAATAGCTAGCTTCTTCGATCTCTCCACTTATCTTCCCTATCTATTTCTACCTTTAAATACCCCACGCATCAGAGGCAGAGGGACAAGGAAGCAGAGAGTAGAAGTTAGGCTATTCTGTAGTTTGTAACTTAGCTTTTTTTATTTTTTTTTGTAATTTTTGTTTTATTTATGTAACTGAGAGGAGAGGAGAGTTTCACAAAGGAATGAGAGCAAAGCTTGTACTGAGGGTGACACCGGTGTAAGTAAGTCTTTTCTTTTATTGTTATTTGAATCAAATCGAAGTTTCTTTTCTTCTTTACTCTTGTTTTTGTTTGCTTCCCTCTTCTATATTTGTGAATCCAAATGACTCCAATAGCCTCGAAGTTATCTTACCCTTGCAAGAGCCTTTGATGGCTTATGGTGATGGATAACCATTCCTATGGTAGTGTAGCTTGCCTCTTCATTTCGTAGTGTAAATCGGGAATGGGAAAAATCCTATTTGTCACACTTCGTTCGCCTTCAACAAAGGTACATCATCAATATGGGTTAAAGGTAAGCAGGCGCCATGAGATTTCAGTAAGTATTTTTTAGGGTTTAATTTTTTCGTTTAATTTTTAGTTTAGATCACCAACATCACCATCTCTCAACTTTATTCATTATTTTTCACTTTCTTTGTACAAAATCATTTTCTATTTTTCTCCACCTTCTCAATCTACCATTTTCTTAACAATTTAACATAACTTTTTTTCTTTTCTTTTAAAGAACTGAAAGAAGAACTTTAACCATTTTTTGTGAACTAAGAGAACTAATAAAAAGCTTACATCGCTAGTCCCTCCTTGAGGATCACGACCCGCATTGCCACTCGCTATAGCAGTAGCATTGAGCACTTGCACTTCTGTTCTGTATTTCTGAAATTTTGTATTTTCTGTGTGCAGGTTCCAACTCAATCAATTTGTATTAATCACCCTTAGTTCCTTTTTCGGGATGGAACCACTCCAGCTGGCATTGGAGGTTGTATCTCGTACTGAAGAAATGACGTCATGTTAGCTGTCATCTTCTTCTACTCCGGGCGGAGCTTGAGCGCCTCTGCATCAATTAAAACTTGGAGGATATCTTTTAAGATGTAGTAGTTCTTAGTAGGATACCCCAGCATACTGTGGTACAAGCAATAATTGGGATTGTCAGACTTGCCCACTTCTTCAGGACGTCTAGCTTCAGGAAGCTTCCGTCTGTTGCTCTTGTTAAATAACTTGAATAACGAATCGACATGCTCGTCCTTGAAGGAATACTGCTTGTTGGCGCATGGCTGGCTTGAATAGCTACCACCTTTAGCCGGTTGGAGCTTAGAGGGGGTCTTTGTCTTTGTCGCTAATGTGTCATTCCTTTTAGCTTGAAAAGATGCTTCTGGCGCATACCTCGTTGACTTCTTGGGTCTGGGCTTACCTTCATCTGCCTTAACCCTGGTGACGATCTCCTTTGCTTGCTTACCTTGCTGCACCAATTGCTTTCAGTTACGGCTTTCAGCCACTCCTATCTGAGCTAAGAGTGAGGCTTGTAACTTGTGACGGGATGTTTCAACCAAGGTGGCTGGCTTGGGTCATACTGCTGGGACATCAAAGTGTCATGTTCTGAAATCTCTCCACAAACGCTTTAACTATCTCTTCTTTTCGTTGCCTCGTCGTCAGGAGAGTTGGCATGGTAATCTCTGAATCATCTTCAAAGAAACGGGCGAGAAAAAGCTTCTCCAGATCACCCCAGTTTTTGATAAAACCTTTTGGAGCCTCATGAACCACTCAAAAGCAATTCCCTTTAGGGTGCTGATGAACAAACATGCCAGGATGGTATCATTTGATACTACATTCCTGGTCTGAGACGTGAAGTAGTATATGTGTTGGTTTGGTGACCCCTTGCCGTCGAAGGCCTGTAGGGTCGGAGCTTAGAACTTAGGAGGGTACGGGACAAGATCCCACTTAGCTGGGTATGGCCTAACTACTCCTGCTTCTTGGAGGCCCTTCCGGTTGGCGAGGGCCTCAAGGCGTTTCTCCAATTTACTCATCCTTTTAGAATGATTGTTTCCGTTCTCTGAATTACCCTCCTCTTCAGATGGAGACTTGGGTGGCTCAGAGTCTGAATGCTCTTCATTCTCGGCATATGCAGCAGATGAGCTCTCCACTTCCTTCCGTTTGCCCTTGGACTTCTTGGAAGGAGTCTTGGCCTTCAATTTCTTCTTTTTGTTTACAAGCAATTGCGAAAGCATCTGCACACATATATCCATATCTGAGTAAAGCAAGGTTGTTATTGGAAAACCAGCGGGGGTATCAACGAACTATGTTTACAGTGGGTCACGTACATGCCCGGGACCACGACCCAGGACGTTCCATCGCTGGTGTATGGAACCGGCCGCAAGGCCTACAGGAGGGTCTTATAGAATGCCCTTATCAAGATGGTACCAGAAGGAGGGAGCCAGCACTCCCCTCGGTCGCCTGGAGGCCCACAGGTCAGACCGGAAGTTTTAGTTGCACAACATGCCTAGTACCACTGTAAACACGAACACATATTGATAGCCGCAAGTTTCCCCCGACCCGATGCAAGTTGTTCCTTTTTATGATTTGTTATGTAGTTATCAATTTACGGGAATAGCAGGTGCAAGACATGATCAGGAGTTCAGGAGTCAGGTCACTGTATATATAATACAGGATAACAAGTACAAGATTCGAGTCACTGCATGTAATGCAGGATAACAAGTATAGTATTCCCGTAAATGTGATAATCACATGTCAAGTATTAATATGTCAGGAGGCAGGTGATAAGTCATGTTATAATCAGAAGCAAGTGTTAAGTAGCAGCATGTCAAGTATCAGGTGATATATGACTTGAAGGTGATATCATGTCAGGTGTCAGGGATTAGCATGAAGATGGCAGGTATCAAGCAAAAGCATGTACTTGGCAAGTAATAAAAATAGTAGCTGAGCACAATCAAGCAGAGCTGAGCAAGCTGGGGCGAAGCTAATGTACAACACTAAATGCTATCACGCTCGGCATGGTTACCACTCGCAGCGTAGCTAAACACACGTGTCGCAGCAAGCGTATGAACGTTATACTACTGATCACGGGAAGCCATGCTCACGGGGTAATTACACTCGAACGGAGTAAGCGGTAAAGTGTTGACGCTAGGTCCGCCTACCAGGCGTAGCATAGAGAAAGTCCAGAGGACTTCAAACCTCAAAGGTTGTACCCAGAGGTTAGGGTACCTGCAGAGAAGGTGTTAGTTCCAAATAGCATAGTTGTGAATAACACAAGTCGACTGATAAAATGGGAAAGTCAAGAGGAAAGCGAGAACACTCGCCTAAGTCTTTAAAAACATAGTGAAATCTCTGATATCCGGAATCCAGGAAATCAATGCGTCAACGCGTTAGAGACAGGAGGAAATCAAGAGAGAGAAAGAGAATGAGAGAGAGAGAGAGAGAGAGTGTACAGGGAGAGAGAGTATGCATAGGGGGACGCGGGTTTTTTGAGAGTGAGACGCGGGAGTCGCGTTGCGGGATTAGCAAACGCAAGAATCACAGACGCGGGAATAGCAGACGCGGGGTTCGCGTCGCATAGATGCCATAACGCGAGGTCTGCGTTCAAGTCAGGATGCGAGGAGAACGCGGACACGGACGTGGGTTCTGCACTGTGTCAATAAAGGAACGCGCGGATTGCGTTAGGGAATTGCCTAGACGCGGGGTTGAGATCCGCGTCAGGAAACAAACAGAGAGGAGGGAAAGTGATTTCTTGGTGGTGGTGATGTTTAGTGCTTGTCGTTGCAATTATCACCGGAATGATTACCGGAATAATCGTGAACGATTACCGGAATAATCACCGGAGCCGGAATGATCACCGGAATAATCGTGAACGATTACCGGAATAATCACTGGAGCCGGAATGATCACCGGAATAATCGTGAACGATTACCGGAATAATCACCGGAGCCGGAATGATCACCGGAATAATCGTGAACGATTACCGGAATAATCACCGGAGCCGGAATGATCACCGGAATAATCGTGAACGATTACCGGAATAATCACTGGAGCCGGAATGATCACCGGAATAATCGTGAACGATTACCGGAATGATCACCAGAGATATTACCGACGAAAAGGAGCTCGGCCCCAATCCTAAGGAGGTGGCCGGCCCTGAGAAGGTGATGGGGTGGTGGTTTTGATGGTGGTGCAAGTATAGTTCAAAATCAAAAGTTGGAGTTTTGGAAACGAAGCTTCGGAGAGCGAAGGTATAGCTCGTCGGAAAGAGCACGACGAGGAGAAGAAGATGGCATGATCCGAGGTGGCCAAGGTAGTGTAGGTAGTGGTGGAGATGGAGGAGAAGGTGGTGGTGGAAATGGGTTTCCTTAGAGTTTTCTTGGTGGAAATGAGGATGAAGAAGGTGATGGAGATGGTGTTGTAGTTGTTGGGATGGTGGAGGAGATGGAGGAGATAAAGGTGGAGTAGTTGGTGGAGATGGAGGTGGTGAGGGAGGGTGGAAAAGATGGGAGTGTGGCCGCCAAAGGAGGGCCATGGCTGTTGGTTGCCATGCTCTCTGTTGGAAGAAAGGAGGAGAACAAAAATAATGAAGGAGAGAGAAGAAGTGGGGTATTTATAAAGGTAAGGAAATGAATATAATATTGATGCCTTTGTCATGATTCCTTTAACATGAAACTTGCGTTTCTTGTAAAAGAGACCTGCGTCCCCAAGCCATGAAATCCGCGTCTGGCCAAATGAACTGGACGCGGAGAAAATCCGCGTCCAGGAGGATAAACGCGAATTTCGCGTTTAACAGAGGAGAGAGAAAGTCATAATACTTGATGGGAGTTGATCTGAAATGCATTAAATGCAGTGTGGAGAGGATCTCTGCATTAAATGCAGAATCCTAGGTTGGTGAAACTCGCGTCTAGCGAGGAGAGAGAAAAGTGGGAAAATATCTGGATACTATTCCGGTATCTGGGAAAACACCGAAAACTCCAGAAAAGTCCAAAAAATAAAATAGCTTGGAAACCTTCCCAAAAATTCTCAAAAATAATAAATATTATAAAAAGATTTTTGGTGAAATCGGTTTTTAGAAACTCAATCTTATTTTCAAAATAAAAATCATAAAGTCAACCGTTAATATCGGTCTACACCGGGTTGGCCGGATTTTGTAAAATCTGAAAAATCTCAAAAAATGCCTAAAAGGAGAAAATATAATTTTAGAAAGTAATATGAAAGCGGAATCTAGAAATTTGATTCCAGTTGTAAACTAAAATTCCTGGAATCAACCAGTGATAGTGGCCGACACCGAATCCAGTGAAATTTCGATAAATTCAGAAAATTCTCAGAAAAAGTATTTAGGTAGAAAATATGATTTTAAGAAATTATGGGAAAGCCGTTTCTTGAATTTCAACTCTGTTTGTAAATTAAAAATCCGGGAATCGGTCAGCGGTACTGGTCGACACCGGTTTTGAAGATTTACAACTTAATTCAGGAAAATTCCAGAAAATCATGAGAAATCTAAAATATTAAAAAATGATATTTGAAACAGAAATCGGTCAAATCAGAATACCAGAAAGTTCAAATCGAACAATACACTAGGATCGGGCTCCTGGTTCAGACTAGGGCTGACTCCGAGTTCACGAATCCAGATCCAAGGCAAAACGGTCATATAAATAATTCGTAACACAAAACAAATACAGAAAGTAAATCAAAAATACGATCAGAAAATATGAATACGCAACTAAGTACGTATTCGGGGAGCGGGGTGTTACACTCCATCCACCTTATAAAAAATTGCATCCTCGCAATTTCGATAAGGGGTGAAATGAACACAAAAAAGATAGGAATGAGGATTATGCCAATCAAGATATGAATAACTATGAGCCGTTCTCCCAGATTAACTGAACAGCTAACTCAGGACTAAAGCATCTCTGTACTTCTGCCGTATACATACATCCTCTGATGGTGCCATAATAATACTGATCTGATGTCTGTTTATAAAAGAACACTGCCAGAACTTCAAAAGACTAACCCATTTTGAATAATATAAAGTGAGCTGACTTGGAGAGATAATCAATAATACTTCAATCAGACTGTGAACCAAGGCTGATGAAATCCATAGAAATCCGTAGTGCTGAAATCCATAATATAATATAAAACCCTGCATGGCATGATGTTGTCCTTGATAAAGAGTCTGCAGTAGAATTTCTGATGTGCTGCATACATAATAATTCCCCGAGTATAGCCCAGAATATCCTAGGTAAAGAAAACTCTGATAATACTGAGCATGAACCAAGAAGACCAATAATTAAGAATTTCTGCATACTGGGCGTTGTTAACTCTGAAAGACATAACTAAGAATATAGAATGACCCTAAAGAATTTTAAATACTGACTTCTGAATGATAACCCGACTGCAGATGGAACATGTAGAAGATAATCTGAGTCCTGCAAGATTGGTGGAATGGATCATTGACAAGGATCATGGCGATAGCTCAGATACAGCGATAAAACCTTGTTCCGCGGATCCATGAAAGCACGCTAGGCAGAAGAAATCCGAGGAACGGCTAGAGTGCTAAGCACTGAAGGAACTAGTCACGGGCCAAGCAAGCCTAGGTGAGGCTGATAGGTAGTGAAAAATGCATTTTTATCATCATATATACCATCGCATTTGCACATTTATTCATATTATAATGCACATTTACTAATATTTCTTAATTTATTATGTGCAGGCCTCGAATTATCAATTTAATAATAAATAAAGCCCAATGAAGCCCAAAAGCCCATATTTGAAGCCCAAGAGTCAAAATGCAAATATCAAGTGTCAAAGTGCAATTATGCAAGGGCTAAAGTTGCAATTATCAGAGATTAGGGAAGGATAGAGTTCTATCCAACCCTAAACACATGCAGGAGGAGGATAAAAAGCCAAGATAGGAAGGAAATTCGTGGAAAGGAAATTTGAAGAAATCTAGATTAGGGATGACTTGATTACCAAGTTATCACGAAAATCTAGATTAAAAGGCCAGGATCCACCTTCCAGAAGCAGGCGCCCCCATGTACGGACCAGGAGAGGCCACGCGCCAAAGCGCGTGGCCAGAAGCCACAAAAGTGCCGCGGAACCGCCGCAAATCCGCGGCACTTTGATAAGATCCTGATCCCAAATTTCGTGGGCAGATTCTTCCGGGACTCTGTAGCCTTCTGCATCTATAAATATCTCCTGCAGTGCAACGTAGAGAGCGTCCAGCGTCCAGCAAAGGGCCAAAGTTAGGGTTTTAGGTTTTCTTTCCACCTTTGTATATTTTTTATTTTCTTTTTGTAAACCGAGAGGAGAGGATGTTCTCATGGAGGAAGGAGATCTACTTGTACTGAGGGTGACAATCGGTGTAAGTTTTGCTTTTCCACCATTGTTAAATAAATCAACTCGAGGTTCGTTTTGTTCTTTTTATTTTTATTCTTGTGTTATTGTTTCTCTAGTTTTGTTTAATCTCTGTTCTTCTATTTTTATTTTATGTGATTGTTTCTTTCTCCGATGACTTGCAAACCGTGAGAACTTGACGCTTTGAGACTACCTAGCCGAAGAAGGAACCTTGACGGCCCATGGCGATGAACAAGTCTTCATAGCTTGTTGTTTTATTTCGTAGAGTAGATTAAGAAGGCGGACGATCCCATAAGCCGTGCTTGTACGCCTTCCAAGAAAAGGGAAAACATCACAACGGTTCAAACGGCAAGCAAATAAAGAGATAAGTTTTCCTTTCTTTTCTTTTATTTTCTTTTCGTAGATTAAATCCACATCTCTCCAATATTCTTTCCCACAACTCATTGTAAATACCACGTTTCTTTGTAAATACCATCGTGACAATTAACTAATAAAAATAAAAGCTTTAGAGTATAACTTGCTTAACGCTTCCATCGCAGTCCCTCCTTGAGGATCACGACCCGCATAGCCCTGCTACCGCGGATTAGAACTGAACCTCACACTACTATTTCTAAATTTAATATCCTTATTTTTGTGTGCAGGAAAAATCAGTCAACAAATTGGCGCCGTTGCCGGGGAGGGACGGTAAGTTATCTCTAAAACAAAAAATTTTTATTATTAACTTATTCTTTATTCTTTTCTGTTGCAGGTTACAGGTGAAGAAACAATATTTTGGCAACTGCAGTGACATATAAGTGGACCTGGGACTCTGCTCAAGAAAGCAGAGCCCAGGATCCCTCCAGAGTGCCGCGTTCCCACGGCAAAAGCCGCGCAAACGCGGCACAAAGGAGTTGACTCCTAACCAATTTTCTGCAGGCTCTTCAGCTCTGCAAAATACAGCTTCTGCAGTACTTAACTTTCTGTATTATTCACCATATACCTGCTAATTTAATCAACAGTAAAAAATTGGTTGTAATCGTTAAAAGTTGATTAGACGTTTGCATATTAGGCACGTGTCTTTTCAATTATTTTTATTTACTGTTGAAGAGTGCTGGAGGCAAGGTACGTATGCATTGCATGTAGAATAGGATTCATCTCTTGGTTGATTTTCTGCTTTGAGTGATTCTTATCTATTTATCTTGTACACTTGCACTAATTCATCTTAAGGGCATAACCCATTAACAAGATAAGGTGGGGATTTCATCACCCTTCCTTAGCCCAAAAACCATATCCCAAGCACTCACTAACCCAAGCCTAACTTAAAAATTAGTAGACGTTGGCCCTAGGGACATCTCGGACTCAATAGGAGATTATCCTAAAGGGGAACGGTGTTGGAAGTTGACTCCTGCCAAATCAGTGTCTAGGAAGGGGATTGAGGGCCGAAAGCCCGAAGTGTGGTGGTTATTTAATTAAGGAACGTCTTTGACGGAAAACCTCCCACCACTCTTGCCCTGACCTGGCTGATTAACTTGTGGTCAAAGTCTGCACCCAACCTCCTGTGGACGGTCTAACCAGTTAGGAGTCGTCTAGGTCATAGGTCTACCCTAACTTAGGTTAGAATTTTTCTTTTTGTTTGTTTATTTGTTTGTTGTGTTGGTGTGATATGGCATATAAGAACAATTCCAATTTTAATCCATATTACACCCCTAACTATTATTCGGATATTACCAACCCGGCATACCCTAACTTTGACCAATCTAGTGTGCCGGAATGGTCTTATCCGAATGAATATAACCCACACCCCCCATCTTATGACTATAATTTCCATAATAATTTCAACTCGTCACAGAGTTCATGGGGTTTCGAGTCCCCGAGTCTAATTCTCAACCAAATTGTCCTCCATATCCATCTAGTCCACATTTTTCCCAAAATTCATACTCAGATCCACCCATTCAGAATAGAAATCCATCTATCTGGGAAATGATGAGTAGAAATAAGTCCAAGCAAAATTCACCATCAATTTTAGACATGATGATACGTGAGTCCACCGACTCACAACTTTATCACAAGTACCCTTCCTATTTTCAACAAGAAGCACCTATCGATTATGAAGGGATGCTAGCTGCCATGACTGAGGCTAAATTAGCCCGTGATCATGACATAGATTTGATGGTGGAATGCTTACACCGGCCGGCTGATTCTGATATCGATGACCACTTGATTAGAGCCGACGAACCAAGTTGCTTGGAACAACAAGTTTCTAATTCAGTACCATCTTGTGAACTTGCCGAAACTTCAAATTCTGATAATTTGGCAAGTTTTTCCTTTCCCGAATTAGAACTCGAATGTGACCTAGATTCTCAAATCTATGATCAAGTTCAAATTCCTGAATCATTATTGACTCCTGTTTTGTTACCCGACTTAGGTAATATTTTAGAGTCAGTTTTGATTCCCACATCTATCATTCCTGAACTTGAATCACCACCATTGAGTCACATTCCATTGTGGGAAGATGATTGTGGACTTGAGTTTCAATTTTTTGACTTGGACCCACTTCTCGAACTTAGCCCGACTCCTGAGCCCTTACTTGATTTGAGCTTCTTCCCTGAGTCAGTATTCGTTCCCGTACTTCCCATGTCCAAGTCAATCATTCCATCTTTTCATACTCCATTTTGGGACAAGGAGGTTGAGACAATTAACTCTGAAATTTATTATGAAATTTGGAAATTTGATGGGGTGGAAATTCTAAAAAATGATTATACATATATTTTGGTGGGTTATGTAAGGAAAATTTCTGGTGGGTTTCACCAATTACTACATTATCTTGATTGGGTAGCAACGCTTGGCCCAATTAGACCACCACCGGAACCACCCCCTAAGGTAATTTTCTGCCTTCCTTTGTTCTGTTTCATGCATATATGCATACATTCATACATTGAGGACAATGCATGAGATAAGTGTGGGGGTGGGCTTTACTAACATACTAACATAGGTAGACACTAACAAAATTTGCTAATAAAAAAAAATTTAATAAAAAAAAAAAAAAAAAAAAAAAAAAAGAGAAGAAGAAAAAAATCACCAATTAAGCTGATACATGTGCCTCAAGAAGCATAAGTACGCATGCCTAAAGGTGAGTAAATAAAATAAAGTCCTTAGTTTTGTGGCCTAGTTCACTCGAATTTGAGTCCGCGGGGTGTTTTCTCACCTGGTGCCCTAAAGCCAACGGTTTGGGAGTCATCGACTTTAAGTTCGTTACATGGGTGATTAGAAAGCCTAAGAAGACTAAGAAATATAATATATGTATTAACACATCTAATAATCAATTAGTTAGGTATGAGGGCCTCAAGAAGCCTTGATGCTTATACGAAAGAAAATTAGATGAGTTATACATGCCAAAAAAAAAAAAAAAATATATTAACACATCTAATAATCAATTAGTTAGGTATTAGGGCCTCAAGAAGCCTTGATACTTACACGAAAGAAAATTAGATGAAGTTATAAAAATAATAAAGAGGCATGAGAGTCCAAGTTAAGGAATTCCTAGTAAAAACATAAGGAAGCATATGATTTTTGGTAACGAAAAAGACTATATTAGAAATTCAATTTTAATCCTTACCTAAAATGAATAACAATTGACTTTATAAAGACTAGGTTTGAAGAATGAATAAAAATGAGGATCCTAAAACTTATAGACTACTAGTCTCTTCAATAATAATTCAAATATTTTCCTTTTTATGGATTTTGTGGGTGCAATCCGCTGAAAACCTCACGAGACAACACTCGTCCTCTAGGGTAACCTAGGGTTTTAACGGCTTGTTGCACGTGCTAAGTGCAATCGTGATTCCTACGAAAGTGAGTTAGGTTAGATTAACTTTTCATTTCTTTTTCTTTGTTTTTACTCGAGGACGAGCAAAAAGATAAGTGTGGGGGTGTGATTGGTAGTCAAAAGTGCATTTTTATCATCATATTTACCATCACATTTTCATATTTATTCATTTAATTCTGCACATTTATTAATAATTAGTAATTTATTGTGTGCAGGCCTCGAATTGTTATTTTAGCAATAAATAAAGCCTAAAGAGCCCAAAAGCCCAGATCCAAGCCCATGTTTGAAGCCCAGGTGAAAAAAGCGCAAATACAAAGAGTCAAAATGCAAATGCAAGGGCTAAAAGTTGCAAAAATCAGAAATTAGGGAAGGATAGACTTCTATCCAACCCTAAACACCTGCAGGATGAGAATAAAAGGCCAAGATAAGAAGAAAATTCGTGGGAGGAAGATTTGAAGAAATCTGGATTAAGGGTAACTTGATTACCAAGTTACCTCGAAAATCCAGATTTAAAAGGCCAGGATTACAATTCTAGAAGCAGGCGCCCCCATGGACGGACCAGGAGAGGCCACGCGCCAAAGCGCGTGGCCAGAAGCCACCAGATTGCCGCGGAACCGCGGCAAAAGCCGCGGATCCGCGGCAATTTGACCTTATCCGGATTCCAAATTTTGTGGCCAGATTCGTCCGGGACTCTGTGGCATTCTGCATCTATAAATAGCACCTGCATTGCAACAAACAGAGCGTCCAGAGGCGAGCCAAGGGCCAAAATTAGGGTTTCTTCTAGGGTTTCTTATTTGTAGTTAGATTTTCTTTCTTTTTATTTTAAAGAGAGAGAGAGGATTATATTGAGCGTGACACCGATGTACCTCCTTCTTCTCTGCTGATCAATAAAGGTATAATTTTATTTTGTTCTTTATTCTTATGTGTACTTTTATTTTGTTTTTCTTTTCTTTTTCTCTGTGATCTATGTTGGTTTGTATGAGCATGCAAGTGATTTCTGAAGCACGAGTATAACGAGTCTTAGCGAGAGCCAACGATATTTCATGGAGATGTTCTCCTCTTCAAGGTGCGTATCGATTCATGCTTGCAAGTCTTGATGATCTAAATGCGAACAGGGGACTGAGATCGATCCTATGCCTTATGCGTTCATGCCTCCAAAGCAAGGTAGAAAGTGTTAAGATTTCATAATTTCTTCAACCAAGGTTAGTATTTCTTTTATTTTATTTTCTTTTCTTTTATTTCCTTTTTGTAGTTTAGATCCACATCTTCCTAAATTCTTCTTTTCCACTTCACTGTAAATACCACCCATTGTAAATACCATCGTGACAATTAACTAAAAAAAAGATAAATTTTAGAGATTAACTTGCTTAACGCTTCTATCGCAGTCCCTCCTTGCGGATCACGACCCGCATAGCCTTGCTACCGCGGATTAGAACTGAGAACCTTGCACATCTATTCTTAATCTAATATTCTAACTTTTGTGTGCAGGAAAAATCAGTCAACAAATTGAACTTGGTTCGTCGGCTCTAAGTGAGTGGTCAATGAAAGCAGAAACGGCCGAACTGTGAGCATGTAAAGCTTGAACCATCAAGGAGGGACTGATTTGTTGACTGATTCCCCGGCAACGGCGCCAAGCGGTCATGCACAATCAGCAAACAAGTTCACCCAATCAATCAAAAAGAAAAAGAAAAACAAACAAAAATCCTATTCTAGGGTTATCCGAATTTGTTGACTGATTTTTCCTGCACACAAAAGTTAGAATATTAGATTAAGAATAGATGTGCAAGGTTCTCAGTTCTAATCCGCGGTAGCAAGGCTATGCGGGTCGTGATCCGCAAGGAGGGACTGCGATAGAAGCGTTAAGCAAGTTAATCTCTAAAATTTATCTTTTTTTTAGTTAATTGTCACGATGGTATTTACAATGGGTGGTATTTACAGTGAAGTGGAAAAGAAGAATTTAGGAAGATGTGGATCTAAACTACAAAAAGGAAAATAAAAGAAAAGAAAATAAAATAAAGAAATACTAACCTTGGTTGAAGAAATTATGAAATCTTAACACTTTCTACCTTGCTTTGGAGGCATGAACGCATAAGGCATAGGATCGATCTCAGTCCCCTGTTCGCATTTAGATCATCAAGACTTGCAAGCATGAATCGATACGCACCTTGAAGAGGAGAACATCTCCATGAAATATCGTTGGCTCTCGCTAAGACTCGTTATACTCGTGCTTCAGAAATCACTTGCATGCTCATACAAACCAACATAGATCACAGAGAAAAAGAAAAGAAAAAACAAAATAAAAGTACACATAAGAATAAAGAACAAAATAAAAATTATACCTTTATTGATCAGCAGAGAAGAAGGAGGTACATCGGTGTCACGCTCAATATAATCCTCTCTCTCTCTTTAAAATAAAAAGAAAAGAAAATCTAACTACAAAATAAGAAACCCTAGAAGAAACCCTAATTTTGGCCCTTGGCTCGCCTCTGGACGCTCTGTTTGTTGCAATGCAGGTGCTATTTATAGATGCAGAATGCCACAGAGTCCCGGACGAATCTGGCCACAAAATTTGGAATCCGGATAAGGTCAAATTGCCGCGGATCCGCGGCTTTTGCCGCGGTTCCGCGGCAATCTGGTGGCTTCTGGCCACGCGCTTTGGCGCGTGGCCTCTCCTGGTCCGTCCATGGGGGCGCCTGCTTCTAGAATTGTAATCCTGGCCTTTTAAATCTGGATTTTCGAGGTAACTTGGTAATCAAGTTACCCTTAATCCAGATTTCTTCAAATCTTCTCTCCGCGAATTTCTTCTTTATCTTGGCCTTTTAATCTGATCCTGCAGGTGTTTAGGGTTGGATAGAAGTCTACCCTTCCCTAATCTCTGATAATTGCAACTCTAGCCCTTGTATATTTGCACTTTGACACTTGATATTTGCATTTTGACTCTTGGGCTTCAAATATGGGCTTTTGGGCTTCATTGGGCTTTATTTATTATTAAATTGATAATTCGAGGCCTGCACACAATAAATTACAAATTATTAATAAATGTGCAGAATAATATGAATAAATGTGCGAATGCGATGGTATATATGATGATAATTATGCACTTTTGACTACCAATCACACCCCACACTTATCTTTTTGCTCGTCCTCGAGTAAAAACAAAGAAAAAGAAAAAGTTAATCTAACCTAACTCACTTTCGTAGGAATCACGGTTGCACTTAGCACGTGCAACAAGCCGTTAAACCTCTAGGTTACCCTAGAGGACGAGTGTTGTCTCGTGAGGGTTTTCAGCGGATTGCACCCACAAAATCCATAAAAAGGAAAATATTTGAATTATTATTGAAGAGACTAAGTAGTCTATAAGTTTTAGGATCCTCATTTTTATTCATTCTTCAAACCTAGTCTTTATAAAATCAATTGTTATTCATTTTAGGTAAGGATTAAAATTGAATTTCTAATATAGTCTTTTTCGTTACCAAAAGTCATACGCACCCTTGTGAATCTAGGAATTCCTTAACTTGGACTCTCATGCCTCTTTATTTTTTTTATAACATCATCTAATTTTCTTTCGTGTAAGTATCAAGGCTTCTTGAGGCCCTCATACCTAACTAATTGACTATTAGATGTGTTAATATAATTTTTTTTTTTTGGCATGTATAACTCATCTAATTTTCTTTCGTATAAGTATCAAGGCTTCTTGAGGCCCTCATACCTAACTAATTGATTATTAGATGTGTTAATACATATATTATTTTTCTTAGTCTTCTTAGGCTTTCTAATCCACCCATGTAACGAACTTAAAGTCGATGACTCCCAAACCGGTGGCTTTAGGGCACCAGGTGAGAAAACACCCTGCGGACTCAAATTCGAGTGAACTAGGCCCCAAAACTAAGGACTTTATTTTATTTACTCACCTTTAGGCATGAATACTTATGCTTCTTGAGGCACATATATCAGCTTAATTGGTGATTTTTTTTTTCTTCTTTTTTTTTTTATGAGGCACAAGGTCTTTGTCTTAGAATCCTAGATATGCATTAGGTATGCAATATTCATTAAGGTAAAAATCAAGACTAATTATTTATTCAATTTCTCTCCTATACCTAAAAATTTAAACAATTTATTTATTTTGACCAAGTTTTTAGAAATCCTAATCGTGATTTTCCTAATCCTTAAAACTAACTTAGATTTCTTTCAAAAAATAAGTCAAAATATTTCCTTTTTATAACATTTTTTTTTTTAAATTTTTTTTTTATTAGCAAATTTTGTAGCAAATTTTGTTAGTGTCTACTTATGTTAGTATGTTAGTAAAGCCCACCCCCACACTTATCTCATGCATTGTCCTCAATGTATGAATGTATGCATATATGCATGAAACAGAACAAGGGAAGGCGGAAGTTACCTTAGGGTGGTGGTTCCGGAGGTGGTCTAATTGGTCCACGAAATGCGGCCCAATCAAGATAACAAATAATTTGGTGGAACCCACCAGAAATTTTCCTTACATAACCCACTAAAATATATGTACAATCATGTTTTAGAATTTCCACCCCATCAAATTTCCAAATTTCATAATAAATTTCAGAGTTAATTGTCTCAACCTCCTTGTCCCAAAATGGAGTATGAAAGGATGGAATTATTGACTTGGACATTATAGGTGCGGGAACGAATACCGACTCAGGGAGGATGCTCAAATCAAGTAAGGGCTCAGGAGTCGGGCTAGGTTCAAGAATTGGGTCCAAGTCAAGAAATTGAAACTCAAGTCCACAATCTTCTTCCCACAATGGAATGTGACCTAATATGGATGATATCTCTTTACTTCCAATATTAAGGAATTCTAGCTCATCGCCATACAATTCTTCAAAAACTAAGGTCAACATCGTCCGTCAGAATTGTACAATCAATTTCAGAAGTAAAGAGATTGTGAGAATCTAGGTCAAGTTCAATATGATCATCTAAAATGGGTGATTCAATTTCATAATGAATTGGAATAGGATCCAATGTTGACTCGGGAAAAGTGAAATCAGGTGGAGACACTGGAGTCATTATTGGATCAGGAAATAAAATTGAATCATCAAGTGGAAGATCATGATCATATTCAAGCTCAAGTTCTAATTCAGGAAAGGAAAAACTTGCCAAGTTATCAAGAATTGGAGTTTCGGCAAGTTCACATGATGGTACTGAATTAGAATCTTGTTGTCCACAGCAACTTGGTTCGTCGGCTCTAAGTGAGTGGTCAATGAAAGCAGAAACGGCCGAACTGTGAGCATGTAAAGCTTGAACCATCAAATCTATGTCATGATCACGGGCTAATTGAGCCTCAGTCATGGCAGCTAGCATCTCTTTATAGTCGATAGGATCATCTTGTTCTGATTGGTCTTGAAAAGATGAAGTGTCATCATGATGAAATTGTGAGTCGGTGGACTCACGCATCATCCTATCTAAGATTGATGGTGATTGTTGCTTGGACTTATGCATACTTATCATTTCCCCAATAGATGGAAGTCTATTCTGAATTGGTGGATCTAAGTATAAATCATTGAAAGAATGTGGACTAGATGGATATGGAGGACAATTTGGTTGAGAATTAGACTCGGGGGACTCGAAACCCCATGAACTCTGTGAAGAGTTGAAATTATTATGTAAATTGTAGTCATAAGATGGGGGGTGTGGGTTATACTCATTCGGATAAGACCATTCTGGCACACTAGATTGGTCAAAGTTAGGGTATGCCGGGTTGGTAATATCCGAATAATAGTTAGGGGTGTAATATGGATTAAAATTGGAATTATTATTATATGCCATATCACACCAACACAAACTAAACAAACAGAAAAATTCTAACCTAAGTTAGGGTAGACCTAGACCTAGACGACTCCTAACTGGTTAGACTGTCCACGGGAGGTAGGGTGTAGACTTTGACCACAAGTTAATCAGCCAGGTCGGGGCAAGAGTGGTGGGAGGTTTTCCGTCAAAGACGTTCCTTAATTAAATAACCACCACACTTCGGGCTTTCGGCCCTCAATCCCCTTCCTAGACACTGATTTGGCAAGAGTCAACTTCCAACACCGTTCCCCCTTAGGATAATCTCCTAATTGAGTCCGAGATGTCCCTAGGGCAACGTCTACTAATTTTTAAGTTAGGCTTGGGTTAGTGAGTGCTTGGGATATGATTTTTGGGCTAAGGAAGGGTGATGAAATCCCCACCTTATCTTGTTAATGGGTTATGCCCTTAAGATGAATTCGTGCAAGTGTACAAGATAAATAAATAGAATTCACTCAAAGCAGATAATCAACCAAGAGATGATTCCTATTCTACATGCAATGCGTACGTACCTTGCTTCTCCAGCACTCTTCAACAGTAAATAAAAATAATTGAAAAGACACGTGCCTAATATGCAAACGTCTAATCAATTTTATTTTTAACAACCAATGATTTACTGTTGAATTATTAGCAATTTACAGGTGTATCACAGAACAAAACAGAATATATCAGTAAGCAGTATTTTAATTTACAGAGACCTGCAAAAAAATTCAGTGAGTAGTTCACTGCAATTGCCGCGGATCCGCGGCTCTGGCCGCGTTTCCGCGGCAAAGTTGCAGGTCCTCGTGCTCTGCCTTCGAGGGCAGAGACACAGGATAGCTATATGTCCACTGCTGCGATAAGTTTCTGTTTACTGTTCTCCAAACCTGCAAACAGAAAAGAATAAAGAATTAGTTAAAAATTAAATTTTTTGTTTTAGAGATAACTTACCGTCCCTCCCCGGCAACGGCGCCAATTTGTTGACTGATTTATTTGCATCTCTATCCTAGTCAAGACTTGAGCCAGCGTGTCATGCTTTTAACGATAGTGTCCACCTTTCTTTCCAGATTGGAGAGCCTTGTTTCCATTTGTGAATATTGGAAAGAGGGTGGAGGATTTGATAGGGCGGATTTTGGAAATTGTTGGAGAATTTGGGCCTAGTTTGATCATTGTTACTTTGGCCCCATGACAAATTGGGATGGTTCTCCAACCGGGATTGTAGGTGGGCGAATATGGATTGTTGGCGGGCAGATTGTTGGCGGGCCTTGTGAAGGCTGCACTCGTATGTTCGGGCAAGCATTGATGCGCGATGAAGACAGGACATTCCTCGAACACATGGTTCCTATCTTGACAATAAGTACAGCCCGCCGAAGATGTTGGGCTGACTTGGTTCACAGAGACTGGCTCCTTAGTTTCAAGAGCTTCTAGTCTACGCATAACAGCAGCTAACTTAGCATCTTGTGCTATGTTGGCCTCAATGGAATGAATACCTCCTTTTGAAGAAGTGGGGTCATTAGTCCTAGATTTCTCAGGAGTAGGGTCCCACTGGATGGCTTTTTCAGCTAAGTCCTCAAACAATGACCATCCTTCATTTTCATTCTTTTCCAGAAATCCTCCTTGACACATGGATTCTAACAATGTCTTAGTAGAATAATCTAATCCATCATATATGACTTGGCAAAGTCGCCATTTCTCTACCCCATGATGGGGACATTGGGCAAGGAGGTCCTTAAACCGCTCGAAGTATTTCCAAAAAGGCTCATTGGCTGTTTGCTTAAACTGTAGGATATTCTTCCTAATCAGTGCAGTCTTGTGAACGGGATAAAATTTCTTCAAGAAGGCCTTGACGAAACTGTCCCAAGTGTCTATAGAACCAACTCTAGACTGTAGAGCCATTTCTTTGCTAAATCTTTCAAAGCAAAGGGGACAAACCTAAGCTTAATGGCATCTTTCCCAACTTAGGCATATTTATCATTAAACATACTTCCTCAAATTCCCTTATGAAGAAGTATGCATCCTCTGATTCAAGTCCATGAAACTTAGGAAGGGTGTTGATATATTGTGGCTTAAGCTCAAATGGGTCAACACCTTCATTACTCAGTTTGATGCAAGAAGGAATAGAGGTTCTAAGGGGATAGAACCTATCTTGGAGAGATGGCGGTTGAGCCATGAGAGAGTCGGGCTTGAGCTCGGGTGGTGAACTAGTTCTAGTTAGCCTGGATGTGAGTGGGTCTCTCGACCAAGCGGTCATGCACAATCAGCAAACAAGTTCACCCAATCAATCAAAAAGAAAAAGAAAAACAAACAAAAATCCTATTCTAGGGTTATCCGGATAAGGTCTGATTTTTCTGCTTGTAGTGCACTACTTATTTTTCTTTTCTTTTTCTTTTTTGATTGATTGTGCAGGAAAAATCAGTCAACAAATTCGGATACAAATTTGATTGAGAAATTAAATGATTAAAAATAGAGTTCAGAATTCTTCTCAATGCGAATCCGCTGTAGCAAGGGCTCGAGCGGGTCGTGATCCTCAGGGAAGGATGCGATGCAAGCTTTTCGGCTGATTCCTCGTATGCTTCAAGTAAACACGGAAGAGATTAGAATTGAAGAGAATATGGATTGAGAAGCATGGTTTTACTGATCTACTACCACAACCCACTATGCAAGTCTTGGATGTTGAATTTCATCTTGAGATAAATGTGATTTACCCTAGGTTATTAAGATTGATTCAAGCAAGAAAATACGATACCAGATTATAACTAAGTTACATTATTAAAAACTAAACAATTTTCATCCTAACTTCTAAGTACAGCTTAAGAAAAGAGAAATCTTAACTTTAGGCCGTCTTAGTTCTTAAGCATGAAGTCATGATAAGTCCTTTAAATGTGCAACCTAGATTAATAGATCTAGTTATCAGTTTAATCTTCAAGAAAAACAATTATTAAACCTAGGGTTTCTAATGGATAGTCATCAATCAATTCAAATCCTACTTGCCCTAGGGTTGCTTAAGTGATCAGCAAACCATACAAAGAATTAGTTAGACTTCATCTTTCTTTTTTTATATTATTTATTTTTTTATTCTTTTATTTTTAATTAGAAGAAAAGAAGAAGAAAGAAAACACGAAATCACAGATTGAAAGCGAAGAGAATAATCACAGAGAAAATAAAATAAAAGTAGCAAGAATTAAATGTGCCAAAGAAGGTAACCTTTATTGCAGATTTAGATCTCCAAGTACAAGACTCCTTCTTCTTCCACAACGAGCATGAATAAAAATTACAACTTTGGCAGAAATTTAAAAGAAGCTAAAGAAAAACCCTAGATCGCCTCTGGATCCCCTTTACGTTGCGAATACACAGATATTTATAGGCAGAAAACCACAGAGTCCTGGATAAACATCACCACCAAAATTGGTCCAGGGATAAGATCGTATTGCCGCGGATCCGCGGCTTTTGCCGCGGGTCCGCGGCAATCTGGTGGCTTCTGGCCACGCGCTTTGGCGCGTGGCCTCTCCTGGTCCGTCCATGGGGGCGCCTGCTTCTGGAAGGTGGATCCTGGCCTTTTGAATCTAGATTTTCGTGATAACTTGGTGATCAAGTTATCCCTAATCTAGATTTCTTCAAATTTCCTTTCCACGAATTTCCTTCCTATCTTGGCTTTTTATCCTTATCCCGCAGGTGTTTAGGGTTTGATAGAAGTCTATCCACCCCTAATTTCTGATATTTGCAATTTTTATCCCTTGTATTTGCATTTTGAATTTCTGTATTTGCGCTTCTTCACCTGGGCTTCAAACATGGGCTTGGATCTTGGGCTTTTGGCTCTTTAGGCTTTATTTCTTTATTAATTTGATAATTCGAGGCCTGCACATATTAAATAAAGAATTATTAATAATGTGCATTATAATATGAATAAATGTGCTAATGCGATGGTATATATGATGACAATGATGCATTTTTCACTACCTATCACACCCCCACACTTATCTTTTTGCTCGTCCTCGAGTAAAAATCAAAAAGAAAGAGAAAAATCTAATCTAGCTAACTCACTTTCGTAGGAATCACGGTTGCACTTAGCATGTGCAACAAGCCGTTAAACCCCTAGGTTACCCTAGAGGACGAGTGTTGTCTCGTGAGGGTTTTCAGCGGATTACACCCACAAAATCCATAAAAAGGAGGTATTTGAATTATATTTGAAGAGACTAAGTAGTCTATAAGTTTTTAGGATCCTCATTTTTATTCATTCCTCAAACCTAGTCTTAATAAGTCAATTGTTGTCCATTTTAGGTAAGAATTAAAATTGAATTCTAATATAGTCTTTTTCGTTACCGAAAATCATATGCATCCTTTTGTTTCTACTAGGAACTCCTTAACTTGGACTCTCATGCCTCTTTATTATTTTATAACATCATCTAATTTTCTTTCGTATAAGTATCAAGGCTTCTTGAGGCCCTAATACCTAACTAATTGACTTATTAGATGTGTTAATATATATATTTTTTTTTTTGCATGTATAACTCATCTAATTTTCTTTCGTATAAGTATCAAGGCTTCTTGAGGCCCTAATACCTAACTAATTGATTATTAGATGTGTTAGTACATATAAGTAATTTTTCCTTAGTTCCCTCGGACTTTCTAATCCACCCATGTAGCGAACTTAAAGTCGGTGACTCCAAAACCGGTCGGTCTTAGGGCACCAGGTGAGAAAACACCCCGCGGACTCAAATTCAAGTGAACTAGGCCACAAAACTAAGGTATATTATTTTCATTCACCTTTAGGCGTGAATACTTATGCTTCTTGAGGCACATGTATCCAGCTTTATTAGTGATTTTTTTCTTTTTTTTTTTTTTATATATGAGGCACAAGGGTCTTTGTCTTAGAATCCTAGATATGCATTAGGTATGCAATATTCATTAAGGTAAAAATCAAGACTAATTATTTATTCAATTTCTCCTCCTATACCTAAAATTTAAACAATTTATTTATTTTGACCAAGTTTTTAGAAATCCTAATCATGATTTTCCTAATCCTTAAAACTAACTTAGAATTCTTTCAAAAAATAAGTCAAAATATTTCCTTTTTATAACATTTTTTTTTTGTTTTTAATATTTATTAGCAATCTTTTTTTTTTTTATTTTTTGTGTTTATTTTTTTTTTTTTTTTTTTTAAAATGTTAGAACAAATAAAGAGAAAATTTTTTTTTTTTTTTTTTTTTTAATCTTTTCTATGTTAGTAAACCCTCCCCCACACTTATCTCATGCATTGTCCTCAATGTATGAAATGCATGAATGCATGAAGAAAAATGTAAAGAGAGGCAAAGAATAATAGTATACCATAATATGTACAACACATGTATCACTCTCACCTAGAGCTGCTTAGGATTCATCCCTCTAGCTCGTTTCCCATCATTCCAATGGGTTCTCTTAATAAGGCACAATGGGGAGACCAACATTTTTGTTTTAAAATTCTCTCCCCCCAGTTTCATCTTCTTTAGGCTCTTCCTCATCATATGTCCACCTCCATTATTCAAAAATTCATCACACCTTTCAGTTGGAACTTCCTTGCCGAGAAATTCTAGCTCAGTTCCGTACATCTCCTCAAAACTTAAATCAACACTTTTTCCTGGAAGTGAATAATTAACCAACATCTCCTTAATCGGTGTATCTAAACATAGGAGTTCTTCTTCAAAGAGACTTTCGAAAGTTAAGTCAATCGGAGTTTCTTGAACTATATTCTCATGCGATATTTCAGTGCTTGGCTCTTTGAAGATACTTAGATCAAATCTTCGTTTTTTAAATGGAACTTTAAAATTATAATCATCAACATGTGTCATCTTATCACTCAAATCGCACTTATCCTCAAATAACTTGTCAAGAAATAGAGACTCATGTTCACTTTCTTTTTCACAAATGTTCTCGATGAAGTTCACCTCAAATGTTTGGTCTTTAATCTTACGAGATTGGTTTTCCAGGTTGAAGACATTGACCTCTTTAGTCATGTTTCCAAAAGTCAACCTCATGGATCCATTCCTACAATTTATGATCGCATTTGCAGTTGCAAGGAACGGACGCCCTAGGATAACGGGAGTTTGAGACCGAAGAGTGGATACAGGTTCGGTCTCCAGAACAACAAAATCTACTGGGTAGATAAACTCCCCAACTTGGACGAGCACATCGGTAATTTCTCCTTTGGGAATTTTTATGGATCGGTCAGCCAATTGGATTGTAACCTTAGTCGGACTAAGTTCGCCCAACCCAAGTTGTTGGTAAACTGAGAAGGGGAGTAAGTTGATACTTGCTCCCAAATCAAGAAGTGCATGCTTAATTGCAGTTTGACCTATTGTGCAAGAGATGGTGGGGCAACCAGGGTCCTTATACTTGACAGGGATCTGGTTAGACAATAGCTCACTAATGTTAGTGGCTAGAAAAACCTTCTTGGGCACATTAGTCTTTCTCTTCTTTGTGCACATGTCCTTAAAAACTTGGCATACTTAGGGACTTGTTGAATTGCATCAAGAAGAGGTATATTGATCTTAACTTGATTAAAAATCTCTCGTACCTTATCCATTTGTGCACATTGCTTATCTTTAAGCCTATTTGGGTAGGGTGCGATGGGCTTGTGCATATCTTCGGCTGACTTGTCTTTTTTCGTGTTGTTGGCATTAAGTTGGGATGGAGTGGGATCAGGCAAGCTGAATGCTTGTTTAGAACTTGATGGTGTTGATACTTGGTTATCAACTTGTTTTCCCGACCGCAATGTATGAATCGCATTGCACTGACTCATATGATTCTCTTCAGCCAAGTGAGCTTGACTAGAGTTCCTAGGGTTTGGGAATGGTTGACTAGGTAGAGTACCCTTTTGCCTTTCTTGCTGATTCATTTGCATCTCTATCCTAGTCAAGACTTGAGCCAGCGTGTCATTGCTTTTAACGATAGTGTCCACCTTTCTTTCCAGATTGGAGAGCCTTGTTTCCATTTGTGAATATTGGAAAGAGGGTGGAGGATTTTGATAGGGCGGATTTTGAAATTGTTGGAGAATTTGGGCCTAGTTTGATCATTGTTACTTTGGCCCCATGACAAATTGGGATGGTTTCTCCAACCGGGATTGTAGGTGGGCGAATATGGATTGTTGGCGGGCAGATTGTTGGCGGGCCTTGTGAAGGCTGCACTCGTATGTTCGGGCAAGCATTGATGCGCGATGAAGACAGGACATTCCTCGAACACATGGTTCCTATCTTGACAATAAGTACAGCCCGCCGAAGATGTTGGGCTGACTTGGTTCACAGAGACTGGCTCCTTAGTTTCAAGAGCTTCTAGTCTACGCATAACAGCAGCTAACTTAGCATCTTGTGCTATGTTGGCCTCAATGGAATGAATACCTCCTTTTGAAGAAGTGGGGTCATTAGTCCTAGATTTCTCAGGAGTAGGGTCCCACTGGATGGCTTTTTCAGCTAAGTCCTCAAACAATGACCATCCTTCATTTCATTCTTTTCCAGAAATCCTCCTTGACACATGGATTCTAACAATGTCTTAGTAGAATAATCTAATCCATCATATATGACTTGGCAAAGTCGCCATTTCTCTACCCCATGATGGGGACATTGGGCAAGGAGGTCCTTAAACCGCTCGAAGTATTTCCAAAAAGGCTCATTGGCTGTTTGCTTAAACTGTAGGATATTCTTCCTAATCAGTGCAGTCTTGTGAACGGGATAAAATTTCTTCAAGAAGGCCTTGACGAAACTGTCCCAAGTGTCTATAGAACCAACCTCTAGACTGTAGAGCCATTTCTTTGCTAAATCTTTCAAAGCAAAGGGGACAAACCTAAGCTTAATGGCATCTTTTCCCAACTTAGGCATATTTATCATTAAACATACTTCCTCAAATTCCCTTATGAAGAAGTATGCATCCTCTGATTCAAGTCCATGAAACTTAGGAAGGGTGTTGATATATTGTGGCTTAAGCTCAAATGGGTCAACACCTTCATTACTCAGTTTGATGAAGAAGGAATAGAGGTTCTAAGGGATAGAACCTATCTTGAGAGAGATGGCGGTTGAGCCATGAGAGAGTCGGGCTTGAGCTCGGGTGGTGAACTAGTTCTAGTTAGCCTGGATGTGAGTGGGTCTCTCGACCAAGCGGTCATGCACAATCAGCAAACAAGTTCACCCAATCAATCAAAAAGAAAAAGAAAAACAAACAAAAATCCTATTCTAGGGTTATCCTTGACCTAGACGACTCCTAACTTTAGACTGTCCTTAGGAGGTCTATTGTCGACGTCAACCACGAGCTAATCGGCCAGTTCAGGGCAAGACCGGTGGGAGGTTTCCGTCAGAGACGTTCCTTAATTAAATAACCACCGTTCTTCGGGCTTTCGGCCCTCAATCCCTTCGCTAGACACCGATTTGGCAAGGGTTAATTTCGAACAACTTTCCTTCTTCGGTCAATCTCCTATTGAGTCCGAGTTATCTTAGGGCCAACGTCTAGTCAAGTTTTAATTAGGGTTAGGGTTGTGAGTGTGACTGGTATGATTTGTGGGCCAAGGAAGGGTGATGAAATCCCCACCTTATCTTGTTATGGGTTATGCCCTTAAAATGGATTAGTGTACGTGTTAAAGCGGTAGAAAAGTAATCACTCAAGAAAGCGGTAAACAAAACAAGAGTGCTTCCTAATCTATATGCTATGCAGAAACGTACCTTGTCGCCAGCACTCTTCAACAGAATTAAAGAATTAAAATAGACACGTGCCCTAATATGCAAGAGTCTAAAATATTTTTTTTTTTTTTTTTCC
The DNA here is from genome assembly GCA_038442645.1 of Agave tequilana. NCBI lineage: Eukaryota > Viridiplantae > Streptophyta > Magnoliopsida > Asparagales > Asparagaceae > Agave > Agave tequilana. The sequence goes on from JAVJIF010011366.1 coordinate 136,553, forward strand.
AACAAATAGGTTAATGTTAATTATTAACAGATGCAGAGGATCACAGAGATAAAATTATCAATCAAAAAGAAAAAGAAAAACAAGTTCACCCAATCAAGCGGTCATGCACAATAAAGGAAAATTGGCGCCGTTGCCGGGGAGGGACGGTAAGTTCTCTAAAACAAAAAAATTTTAATTATTAACTTATTCTTTATTCTTTTCTGTTGCAGGTTACAGGTGAAGAAACAATATTTTGGCAACTGCAGAGTGACAGACATATAAGTGGACCTGGGACTCTGCTCAAGAAAGCAGAGCCCAGGATCCCTCCAGAGTGCCGCGTTCCCACGGCAAAAGCCGCGCAAACGCGGCACAAAGGAGTTGACCCTAACCAATTTTCTGCAGGCTCTTCAGCTCTGCAAAATACAGCTTCTGCAGTACTTAACTTTCTGTATTATTCACCATATACCTGCTAATTTAATCAACAGTAAAAAATTGGTTGTAATCGTTAAAAGTTGATTAGACGTTTGCATATTAGGCACGTGTCTTTTCAATTATTTTTATTTACTGTTGAAGAGTGCTGGAGGCAAGGTACGTACGCATTGCATGTAGAATAGGATTCATCTCTTGGGATTTTCTGCTTTGAGTGATTCTTATTGTTTATCTGTACACTTGCCACTAATTCATCTTAAGGGCATAACCCATTAACAAGATAAGGTGGGGATTCATCACCCTTCCTTAGCCCAAAAATCATATCCCAAGCACTCACTAACCCAAGCCTAACTAAAAAAGAGTAGACGTTGGCCCTAGGGAATCTCGGACTCAATAGGAGATTATCCTAAGGGGGAACGGGTGT